>PVHP010003332.1:0-79404 GCA_004024765.1 Zapus hudsonius
GAGATAATTAATCAGGGGAATTGAACTCATTTTTGTCAGTGGGTTTTCATTCTGCTGTATAAAGACTCAAGGATATAAAGATTCAAACCACTCTTTTTTCCGTACATTCAGGGGAGCTTTAAAATTGCCAAGAAAGGCTGAAAATATGGCTCAACAGTTAAGGCGCTTGCCTGCAAAGCCTAACAATCTGGGTTTGAGTCTCCAGTACCCACACAAAGACAGATAAAATGGTGCATGCACCTGGAGCTTGTTTGCAACAGCTGGAGGCCCTGGCATGTCCATTCTCTCTGTCTCTCCTCTCTGTCTCCCCCCCCCTCTCTCTCTCTCTCTCTCTCTCTCTCTCCTTGCAAATAAATAAATAAATAAAATTTTTAGGAAACCATAAGAAAATTATCTATGTAAAGAACAATAGCCTACCTGGAGGCAATTGATTTGTCCCAACAGAATAAAATTAAGGAATGTGGTATAGTGTTCCCACATGGTTAGGGAAGAAAGGAGGCAACAGAGACATTTAATTGATGTTCTTAAATTTCAACCTGTCATGATTTTATGGGATCTGATGCTACAGAAAAGCCCAAGGTACATCACACTCCTTTCTATGCTGGGAATTTTAGAAGAAGAAGGACTTGGTCACCTTGACAGATTGAAGAGACAGTGGTGAAAAAGTGATGGTTCAGGGGCTCATTCGACAGAACACTGAGAGGGAGTTAGGTCCAGAGCACAGGAGCAAAACTGGCCTTGGTCCAGAGTGAAAGCAGCCAGTTCTCCTTCTGAAGGTGGAGGAAAGGAATCAGGATGCGTGGAAGACAGCTAAATGTGAACTGCTCAGAGGCCAAGGTCTGGGAGGCTGTGAAAGATCTGGTGATGGGTCTGAAGGTCAGAGACCTCATATGTCCTGGGACTAGGAGCATGTCAGCAATAAGCCAGATTTCCTCCTGTTCTCCTGAGACAGTGACCAAAAGAATAACTCCAGTGAGAACTGATAAAGAGATTGAAGAACCAAATTACAGGTAGAATAGTTATGTCACTTCTGGGCACTCTCTGTAGAGAGAAAGGGAGGGTGTGAGGTTTGCACATCTGAAGGGACTTATTACTGCTGCATCCCCTCCAATTCCAAAGCATTTCTGTAGTCAGGGGTTTGGAAGCATGTTCACTTCTAACTCTGACCCAGGGGAAACTGGGGACTTCAGTCAATGCTTGTCTCTCTCCATTCCAAGTCAGGACAGCCTCTCTTCATGTCTCTGTCTTTGTTCTAAGCAAAGACAGCCTTCCTTCTGCCTCCTCAGGTTCAAATTCATGCAGGTCATCAGCCTTGGATTTACAAAATGGAAAAAAGTTGTGTGTAATAAACATATACAGATTTTCTTATTATTATTCCCTAAACAGTATAGTAAACAACTAATTAAATACCATCTACACCCTATTGGGTATTATAAGAAATATGCTTATGACTTCAATATGGAAGTGTATACATAGATGATGTGTAAATATGATGCCATTTTGTATGACAGACTTGAGCATCTGCCAATTTGGGCATCTGAAGGGGTCCTGGAGTCAGTCACTCATGGCTTTGCAGGAATGACTTTATCATGAGAAGATGCTTGGCTATTCCTCTGGTGACCACCAGGAAAAGGAAACAAGAACCCCGGCTCCTGGAGAACCAAGGGGGGGAGAAGAAGTTACAGGCTGAGGCAGGTATGACATCTCCCAGCTGAGTCGTTCATCCTACCCTTTCTTTCCCACAGATGGTCGGCTGTGACTACGAGATTGATTCCAATGCCACAGAGGATCGCTGTGGTGTGTGCCTTGGAAACGGCTCTGCCTGCCAGACTGTGAGGAAGGTGTTTAAACAGAAAGAAGGATCTGGTAATAAACAAACAACTAATTGAAGTAACAAGGGCTTAGAATGGAAGTCTCAAGAAAATTCTTTATTTTCATTTAGCAAAATAGCTTGCAGTTTTTAAAGGATTCAAAATGGAATATGCCCTCTTTGCAAAGGAGTCAGAGCCCCTTGAAATTTTCAGGAATGGGAATGAGTGTTAAGCAAACACAAGGCATCCATCACACTGACATAGAGCTCTGAAGTTTCCAGTGGCTCTCATGCGAACAAGGGTGAGAGTGTGATCCCTGGGCCAGCCTCCTCCTTGGGAATAGGCAGAAGAGGAACCAGGACTAAAGACAATGGCCATGGAACAGACAGGAAAACCAAGGGAGAGAAGAGACCAAACTGTGGTTATGAAGGATGTAGACAGGAGTCCTGTGTGTGAGGACAGAGAAGCCATCAGTGGGTGTGAAGGCAGAAGTGCTGATGTGTACCTTCAGGGCCAAAGAAGAAGCAAGATAGAACTGCCTCGGATATCCCTTTTTTCTCTAGAGATCTCTGCAAGAGAATTCCACCCAATGGTCCCAATGACTCTCAAGGAAGCTCTCCTAACACCCATACTTGGCTCTTTTTTTCCTGTAATTGCCCCTTATAAGATTGTTTTTGTGAAGCTTTGGACTCCTGGTAACCCTAGGGGGATGGGGTAAGAATCTACCTTCAACCCCAATCAGCTATGAACTATGCAGGTTTTCCTTTGGTTAAAATAGGTCTGTGGTCCCTAGGTACTAGTCATGCTCTTTAGCAGGTGTAATCTTGGGCAAAGCCATGGAGAGAATGAAGATAATTCAGGGTACCTTAATTTGGGCTTCCTCATATATAAATAATTATTTAGGGGACAGCTGGCCCAGGAAAGCTTCAGCAGGTGTGGAGGAGGTGAAAGAGGGCAGAGAAAGGAGCCAAAAGAAATCTCCCTATCAGGAACAGTTGTTCCTACTGTTTTTGACTATAGAAACATGAAATGTTAACCAATTTTTTTTATCTATTTCTTGTGAGTGTCCCTAAAAAGGAGAAGGATGATATGGAATTTAACTGGGTGATAAGAATATCGGTCTGGTCTAGATCACCTGACCCTGAGAAACACTGCCTTCCCAGTCCTGATATCCCAGGCTATTATACATTTAAAGCATTGAAATTGAACAATTTCCACTATAACATGTCTATATCCATGGCATCCTTGAGATTCTCCAACTATGTTCTTGTCTTTCTCTGTGGAAGAGAGCCCTTGTTTGGTAGGCTTGATGCCATGCATTTAATAATGCCATCTTGCCCTTTAACCTGTGTCAGACTTGGGGTACATAAGGCTCTCCTTGTTATAACTCCACATAATAATAGCTTTAATTTCCAGTCTTCAGGAAAGAAGAAAAATTAGCATTGAGAAGCATCACCATGGTTACTGTGGTTAGAACTCACTGGAATTAGAAGAAATTAGGCCCAAAGTACAGGAGACTATATATAGATATTGAGAGCTTTCTGGTTCGTTATTAATTTACTCATTACCTGAGAAATGTTAATCAAGCATCTGCTGTGTGCTTGGCATGGAGAGGGATAATGAATATGACAGTGAGTTTCCCTTTTGCCTTCTGTGTTTTATACCACTGAGGTAACAGGTTCATGACACCACTCTGACACTTGCTTACCCTGTAAGTGCCAATTAAACAAGGAGCCTGCTTTGGAAGGAAATTTAGGGACCACTGATCTCTGTTTCTCCAGGCTATCCTGGACTTAGCCCTCACATCCTTGACATTCATCATGACCTGTCGTAGCCCGTTTGCCTTGTCCTGGAACATGGACTCTTTATCACCCACTGTTCTCAGTCTTTGTTTCCTGCTGAGCCTCTGGATTCTGTGTCACTCATCTGCCTGCCTTGTTCTTAAAACTCAGCTAGCTCTTCCTGACAGTTTTAGCATTGTAAACTTCTTATCGCCACCACTGCTTCTCTGGCTTTAGTTAGTTTTTCTAGACTTTACCATTTGCTGTTCTCATCCCAGAGAACACTAGACTAAGTCCCGGCCTTGCTCTACTGGCCTGTTTTGTCCAGTTGCTGGAACATGGGACGACCATCCCTGTAATTCTCATATGGTGAACAGGCCACATAAGTCAATGTCTGAGGGCCTCATGCTTGCACAGGAAGTTCTCTTAACCACTTAGCTATCTCTCCAGCTCTAGATACAGTATTTAACATCATTTTATTCCCCTACATGAATTCTGCTATGTGAGGGCATATAACATCTTAAGTCAGAAAGCAGTACTTATACAATACCTCAAAGGATTTTATTTGCATTAGTTTTAATTAAATGTGATAAATATTTACCTGAATTAGTGATTTGAATGAGCAATATCAAGCAAGGGAGTGAGAGCCAAATGAGCTTGGGTTGCTGCAAGACTTATACATTGGTTCCTCTAAACAAGCACTTGCCAATTTGAAAATTGAGTCTGTAGTTATAACCTTGATACAGTTTGTGAGTAAATCCTTCTTGCTGGAGAAGCCAGAGAACCTACACTGCTTAGTATCAGGTAGATGGGCCAATTAAGGCACATTCTCTGGACAGAAATGAGACCTATACTAGCCACACTTACATTCCATGACAAACTCCTGAGATAACTTAGGTGAATAAACACTTCTTTTGGCTCAAGACTTGAAAGCTTACAGGCCATGGTTGACTGACTCCATGGGCTTAAGGCTCAGACCAGGCAGAACATCATGGCTACAAGAATGTGAAGTTTAGACTGCTCGTCAATTTACAACCAGGTTTCCAGAGCATGCCCCATTCACTCCATCTAACTCCAACTCCTAATTTTCACCACTTCCCAATAGTGCCAGAAGATTACCAATCCATCAGTAATGAACCCATTGATTAGGATTCAGCCACTTCCCCAAAGCCCATGAGTTAGAATCAAATATACATACAATATATGAGCCTGTGATGGATACTTCATGCTCAAACCATACTAAGAGCCTCTTATTTATTGGTTTAAAAATACAAGTATATATTCAGTAGGTAATTAAAAGGATGCTCATGACCTTAAAACCATATTATATATACATGAAAGGCACAAAGAGTGGTTGGCTTAGAAAAGAGCAAAATATTTGACTGTCAGACCTGAGACCTCAGACAGTATCATTCAGTTCCCTACATTGTGCAGATGAAGATCAAAGGAGGAAAGTGATTTGATGAAAGTGACAGTATTTCTCTGTGAAAATATAGAACGTGAGTCCTCTGCCTCCCATACCCCAGGACTCCTTTCACAAGATCAGTCTGAAGTTCACATTCTTTCTAATGTAGAGGTCTGGTTCTTAAGAGGTGTAAGTACCATGAAAGCATACAAAGCTGGTGAATAGAAGCAACCACTAAATGTTAATCTCTCTCTATATCTATCTCTCTCTCTCTCTCTCTTTTGCCAGTGTGCCTTCTGCAACCATTTAGCAAAGACAGTTAGAGTTGTCCTACATTTTTAGGTGGATATCTATATATGCTTCTCAGGAGACTAGATGAGAGCACCAAAAACAAGTTATCAATTCATAATTTTGGAAAATATAAGAAGAGAAGGGATAGCTTTCTAATGAATAGAATTGTCCTATAGTGTAAAAAGCAGTGCTCAGAACTGAGTTCCTCATCATGAGCATCACCCAAGCAAACCATATGCCAATCAATCTAAGGTTCTCTCCAGGATTTTGTGAATGAAAGGGAGTCAGGGTTAAATTACTTGTAAGAATGTTCTTTAACCTTCTGGTGACAAGGAAAAGAAAAGGTATATAACTAGTGTAATGTTTGAGGAGACTAATCTGATAGTAAAAGCGAAAGAGGGAGGGAGGAATGATGGCAGGAAACTAGCCTGGAGGTATAACAGTTTGACCTCTCAACCCAAAATCACAGAAAAATAAATATGGATGACAAAAGTGTCAAAGTCGCACTGCATTTATTTTACCTCTCCTCGTAAAACTGTTTGCACACTGAACTCAGTGTGAAGCTCCTGGCAACTCTGCTTCTAACCAAACTCTTTTAAATTTTCCATCATTGGTGCTTCTGCCCATCACAGTGGATATCCTGCGTGAGCACGGAGGGATGGAGATCCTGGGAAGATGACAGAGAAAGGCTGGAAAACAGGCTGGGCTCAGCTGAGACACTAGCACACCTCTTTCTTTACTGTTTCTTTTCATCTTAGGTTATGTTGACATCGGACTCATCCCCAAAGGGGCCAGGGACATACGTATAATGGAAATCAAGGCAGCTGGAAACTTCCTGGCCATCAGGAGTGAAGACCCAGAAAAATATTATCTCAATGGAGGATTTATTATCCAGTGGAATGGGAACTATAAGCTGGCAGGAACTGTCTTCCAATATGACAGGAAAGGAGATCTGGAGAAGTTGCTGGCCCCAGGCCCCACCAATGAGTCTGTGTGGCTTCAGGTAATGCTAAATGGAAGGGACCTGATGACCTATGTGTTAAATAGCATCCTCCTAATTCTTATCTGAGGCATTCTCTAGGACAGAGTAAGAATCATTCAAACTGCTTTTCACAAAGAACAGAGCAGGGAGGAAGACATTTCTGCTAGTTCTTCTTTGTTGACCAGAAGTTGCTAAAATTCTTGATAACAAAATGCCAGGGTCTTTAAAGCCACCCAGGCTGATTTATTTGAGGTGAAGATTCCTTCATTATACGAAGTGTATCAGTGTGATATGAGTTTCCAAGTCATATGGCTGTCAGGCAAAATTTGCCTCCATGACACTCTTGGAGGGGGGTCAGGTTGCAGGAGATGTGCTTGAAAGGCTCAAGGGTTTTGTCTTCTCTACACTGAAGACCTGCTGTCGAAAGACTCTGCTGAGTGTACTGGCAGAGACTGAGCAGGTTGGGATGTCAGGTGGCCCGAAAGTCATATTCAGCTACATTCCAAAGCTAGAGAGAGGTTGTTTCAGAACCAAAGGCCAGATCTTACACGGAAGCTGGGGGTCAAGGTTAGCAGCTACAGTTCATGTATGTCAGGAGCCTTTATCTGTGACCCACAAGAGCAAGGATTTGCATGTGGGAACTCCAAAGATCAACCAACCCCCATCTCTCTAGTAACTCCATGTTATGTAAATTGCCGGCAGAGAAGAGAAAGGAAGAGAAGATTCCAAGAATGGAACAACTTATCTGAAGCCCCATGCGTTGCAGTTAACTTTGTATTGCTGGATAAAGCACCTGACCAAAAGAAGCTGATGGGAGGAATTTTTTTTTTTTTGGCTTACAGTCTTGAGGGGATGGCAAGGAGAAACATGGTATGAACAGAGGCTAGACATGACCTGTGCCATGGCAGGTGGACAACAGCAGCAGGAGGGTGAGCCAAGTTCTGGCAAGAGGGAATTGGCTATGATACCCTAAGTCTGACCCCCAACAACACACCTCCTCCAGCAAGGTTCCAGCTTCCCAATTGCCATTAACTGAGGACCAAGCATATTAGAACACATGAGTTTATAGGGGACATCTGACTCAAACCACCACATCATGAACCTTGTTTTATCCAAGAACTAGTATATATTAAGGGAACTAACCAGCCTGAGAGCTAGAGGAATATCATGAGATGAGAATAAATGGAACTTAATTTTGTGGGTGAGCACTAACTTCATGTCAGGTTCTCATCACTTGACTTATTTGATCTTCATAAGAACCCCATTGGTAGGTACTTATTATCCTTATTTTGAACATGGGAACACTAAGGCACTTATCTATATTCACAGAGGTAGTGAGTCTACAGAGCACCAGGTGATCTGTCAACTCCCTCAGTTGTAATGTTCATCTGCTTAAACCTCCCTATTTGTAGGAGTAGAGATTCCTATGGGAATTTAGCCAAGAAATAACAGAATGGAGACTAGACAGTTATCAACAAAGATTGATTGACAAATCTAGACATAGCTGTAGATCTATTTAGTGGTATCTGTTCCAATGTACACTCCCACATCTACTTTTAGATGACGGACATTGTGTAGTGCTTTTACATGACTGACTGGTTTATAGTCTCAACCAAGACAGAGTTTAACATGATCCCTCACCTGCTTTTCAGCTACTCTTCCAGGTGACTAACCCTGGCATCAAGTATGAGTACACAATCCGGAAAGATGGCCTCGACAACGATGTGGACCTGTACTTCTGGCAGTTTGGCCGCTGGACAGAGTGCAGTGTGACATGTGGGACAGGTGAGAAACAGCTGTTGTCACTGAGAACCCTGCCAGCTTCAAGGTGACTAGCTAACTTTAGGGACAGATTTTCCCTCTGGACATCTCTTTGGATCATGCTGGAGTCTGTTCTTGCCTCCAGCCTATAATTACTGCTTCTAAAGACAGAGCAGCTACAGAGTAGATGGCCAAAATGTGTGAAATGGCAAGGAGAGTAGAAGTGATGTTCTAAAAGGGTGAGGAGACTAGTCTACAACTCCACAAGCCTCCATGTTCCTTGGCTGGGCCTGGCCCCTTGCTTCCCCAGCTCTGGGAGGCAGTCATGAAATGAGATCTAGACACAGAAGTTGGGTCATGCACAGTGAACCTCATAAACTAATTTTATGTTACTAACTTTTTTCTTTCCCCACTTCAGCACAGAAAACCAGGTTTAGCTTTTAGAATTCACAAGAATCAAATGCCTGTCTTAAAACATATAAGAGGGCTGGAGATATGGCCTTTGCTTGCAAGGTCTGATGGCCCAGGTTGAGTTCCCCAGAACCCACACAATGTCAGATGCACAATGTGGTGCATGCATTTGGAGTTCAGTTGCAGTTGTGGGAAGCCCTGGCATGTCCACTTCTCTCCCTTTCTCTCTCTCCCCCCTCCTTCTCTCTCTCTGTTTACAGATAAATAATGAATAAAATATTGAAAACCTATAAGGTTTGAAAATCCCAAAGTTCCAGAAATCCATCTAAATCAGAGGTGCCATTGGACAACCACAGCGAGAGGTGCTGCTCCGGTGATTCCCACAGCAGCCTCCAGCGCTGTGCTGGATTGTTGCCCACTGTGGGCTAGGCTCCCACAGAAGCAAAGGGAATTTAAGCAGAAAATAAATGGGAGAAATACTTTCCCTGGAGTGCATTCATAAAAAAATGAAGTCATCATGAATGTAGTTGCAAATACTTTTCAACTTACGACGCCTCTCCCTCGCCACCCACACTGTTCTCATCTTTCAGGGAAATACAAGTTTAAACTTTAGGCTTAAATCACCTGTCCCAGACCCACATAACGTGAAACATAACCAGTGCTGTCAGGGAATCCCCAAAGAAATAGAATACCCTCCATCCTCTTCTGTTTTGAGATCAAATAAATCCTTTGCTCCATGTGCAATAATTCAGAGCTTTGAGAATAAAGAGATAAGTAGCTGCATTTCACAACGAACATAAAGATGCATCTGAAGTTAACTAGGGAATTAAATATCCTTCACTGGTGTGCATTAGACATTTGGTTTGGATATAGCCTGGTCCTTCAGTGACACATCCACCTACCTGGGTAAATGTCATGCTTACGTCTTAATAGGAATTGTCACAGTCCTTGCATACCAACCTGAACTCACTACACTGCCCACAGGAGTTACAGTGAAATTGTGCTGCCTCTAGCAGGGAAAGAGACAGTTTATCTACTTCAATACCCCCAAATGTAGAGGATGAAATGCCGATATTCACACAGGATGCAAATTATTAAATATATATAGAGAAGACTGCTTGATACAATAACTCATTTAGGGACAGATTTTTTTCATTAAGTTAAAACTATCTATATTAGAAAACCATATTAAGCACATTGCTGAAAAGTAATAGTACCAGCCTTCCTTATGCGATTCTGTACTTTGCTTTGTTTTCTTTCAATCTGATTTCTCTAATCATAAATGTTCAAATGGTCTCCAACTTGAAGTGATTTTCTGGTTTTATGACTTCATTGATTTTGAGACAGGATCTGGCCAGGTAGCTCAAGCTGCCCTTGGTCTCTCAATCCTGCTTCCTTTGCCCATGCCTTAGAGGCAGTAAGTAGTCTCAGGATTCTAGAGGAAATAAGGAGAAGTTGGAAGGAGCTTCAATAACAAGTGCATCCATTCCAGTCTTGTTGAAAGAAATTTGCATGAGCCACTCAACAAATGTTCACTAGTGAAGATGCATTAATGGATAATCACCAAATAAACATCTGCCAAAAGGATTAGACATTGATGCAGAACCTGTGGCACTCCTTACAAAATAAGATTCTTTTGCCAAAATTCAGCTTGACAGGACCTAGAATCCCCTGTGAGGGGTGCATAGACCAGGTTAGCCTCTGCACATGTCTTTGAGGAATTATTTTGATTAGGTTAATTGAAATGGGAGGATACACCTTACATGTGGGTGGCACCATTCCAAGCACTGGGTCTGAACTATATAAAATGAGGAGGGCTGGCCAGGCAGCAGCACCCATCACTGCTCTGCTTCCTCACTTCTGGACTGAAGTGACCAGGTCCTGCCATCATGCCTTCCCTTCCATGAAAGACTGTAACCTGGAACTCTAAGACAAATAAACTCCTCTTCCCCTTAAACTGATTTTTGTCAGGTATTTTGTCTCAGAAACAAGAAGGTAACTGATACGCCTTGTATAGAAACAAAAAAGCCACACTTCTGCCTCATTACTGCCTAGAACTCTGCAGAGCTCTGTGTCTTATAAAACTCATAGAACAGAATAATTGGTTGAAAATGGCTCATCACTTACAAGCATGGCCTTTGCCAACTGTGTGCTGTGTGTGTTCTGCTTTCTTCTCTATTTGTGGTCCAAACAACAAAGAGTCTAAATGAAGGGGAGAATGTTTCCTCTGCTGTCCCCTAGAGTTCAACTTTCCCTTTACTCTGGTTGGCTGGATTCTCTCTGAGACTGAGTTGTCATATCCTTGACCAAGGATTGTCATTTCTAGTGACAAAGGGCACATAATGAAAAGTGAAAGCCCACGAATGCCAAGTTCCTGGACATGGCTCTAGGTGTTCTTCTAACTGTTCTGACATTTAAACAAGACCACCTTCATTGGAAATAAATACATTCAGAGCAGATGTTTATGTTGACCCAAACTAGTTTTTACATGGGTTTATCTAAGTGTTCTTACTAAGGCTAACTGTGATCTTGCTTGAGATACGTCCTCATATCATCTATAAACCATGAAAATGTTAATGAAAGGACGTGTTTTACTTTGACCATGAGGAACAACCATACACTGGAATTTAGAAGACAGAATTCACTCTTTGGAAAATGAGAATCAGACCCTCTTGATTTTCTCAAAGTGTGATTTTTCTCAGCTTGGTGCCAAGCCACTGACTTGTCCAACAGAATTGTTAGGTAGAACCAAGCCAACATGGCCGTTGATCTGTAATGATTCCTGGAAGGCAGCCTGAAACATAAGGCTTCCTAAAGATAAATTAGTAATGTTATTTGAGATAGATTTAACATGTGCTGTAGAATAAAGATTATGTATCTTATCATAGGCATAAAAAGTAAACAGCAAGTAATAAGCAGCAGAGATCTTATAATCTCTACGGTGCTTTACTAGTCACAGTGGCTAATCTAATAGTCTCTTTTAACATTTTAACTGAGAATTGTCATACATGAGAATACTGTAATATGATCATATTCCCTTCCTATTACTTCTCTTGTCTCCCTCCCCTCCCCCTACTCCACTGAGCCCCCTCCTGCTTTCAAGTTATTCCTCTTCTAAGTTGATGTCTCCTTCTTTTGTTCTTCTCTGTCTTCTATGTTAAAATGTTGATGAGCCCAGAACTGTGCAGGTCTTGTAGGGGTACTGAAAACCACTGTGTGGCACTGAAAGCACAAATCAGTTCATGTCTGGAAGACAGAGCCCCAAATTATTGCTTCCCACACTATTAAACATTCGTCAGGTACAATCAATAGTTTGTTTTGAGCAATTTTCCATGTAATTTTTTGTGTCACTGCTACCATGGAAATCAGTTTATGAATTTATATAATCAGGTCATTGGCATTTCAGGGGATTTGAGTTTTACAGATGTGTGAGATATATAGATTTTATCAATGACTAATGATAAAATCAAGCTCATTAACTCATATCCAATCAACAGTCATAGATATTGATGTCAGTGAGAATTCAGTGAAGTATTTTTGAACTAGGGAAAAAATGAATTATGGATCTGAGGGTTCAGTCATTTATGGGAAGGAAGTTGTGTCATAGGAGTTTTAAAACAGGCTTCATGGACTTGACAAGTTGAATCTCACCTCTTCCCCAACCCGAGAAAGTGAGCCCAACTGTGACATCAAAGCCTTCAAAAGCAGAGCCTCACCCACAGTGGGAGAATTGGTTGCAAAAGGGGCATTAGGTTTTTGTTTGAAAACTTTTATTGAGACCTACTATGCTTTAAGCATTGTACCAGGACTTAGGATGGACCATGTACATAGCAGGATTATATGCATACATGTATGCATATAGGTATGTTTATATGTATATATGCACAGGTACTGCCATATGCCTTTCTATTTAATTTTATGCATGTGTAAGTGTGAGTGCTGTGAATGTATGCAATATCATGCTTATGTGTGTTCAGGTGCACATATGTGCACATAGAGGCCAGAGGTCAATACTGGCCATCTGATTTTTTGAGACATGGTCTCTCACTGAATCTGGAGCTTACCAATTCTGCTATATTTGCTGACCGGCAAGCTCCAGGGAATCCTGTCCCTGCTTCCTCAGTGCTGGGATTACGGATATGTGATATTACACCTGAGTTTTATGTGGGTACTGGGAATCCAAACTCAGGTGTTCACATTTGCACAGCAAACACTTAACCATCTGAGCCACCTTCTTAGCTTCTATATATGTCATTTTTGTCCTCATAGCAACCTTGTATTATAAGCTTACTATAAAGGAGATGAAGGAACAGAGGTTTGGGCAGGTTAAAAGATTTTCCAAGACCACTCAAGCAAGTATGCGTTAAAAGCAGAATCAAAACTAGTTGTAATTCTTATGGGTTTCTTGTTGATATTGATGTTGTGGTTGTTGCTGAACACACATACACACACACACACACATCACATACCTCAATGTCCAATTTTAGCATAAATTTAATGTACGTGCTAATGCCAAACTTACCTTGCACTGATATTATTTTTACTTGAGTGGATGTAAAGGAGCTCTGAGTGAGTGGTTAAGACTGAGTCATGGTACCGTGAGTCTCTTTCAGATGATGCAACGCGTGGAGCACCTCTGATCTTGAGTTTAGACATAATGGTTGCTTTATTATAACTTTTGTAAATTGAACTATTTAAAACATTTTTATTTATTTGCAGAGAGAGAGAGAGAGAGAGAGAGAGAGAGAGAGAGAGAGAGAGAGAGAGAGAAAGGGCACAATAAGGCTTCCAGTCACTGCAAATTTTGAATCAAGAAAATCTTACATAAAGTCAATAAACCATATAAAACCCTCTATTTTAAAGCTTGTTTTTTTTATGGAGAAAGTGATGAACTATGTTATTGTTTTTTTCACATGAGGAATTGAATGTTCCTTCTCCAGGCACACGTCCAGTCAATATGAGCAGGTGTAAATCACGAGAGACGATTCTAAAAGTCAAGGCACTTAGTTGGCATTTTACCATTGCATCCAGCAGGAGTTACCAAGAATTTACAAAGGAATTTGAAATCTTCTGGAAATAGTATTCTGAATTTATTTCTTATATATTTGTTCAGTGGAATTGATTCCTACTTTAAAAGTGGAATTTTAAAGTAAACATATCAGTTAACTTATTGCTCAAGCATCATCTTGGTTGACTGCATTCGTAATTAACTAGAATTTCTGTGGGGGCTGCGTCCAGTTTGCACAACAAGGGACAAATGATGAGGACAAAGAATAGCCATATCAATTTTCTTTTCTTTCATTTCCAGCAAAAGATCAAGGACACATAGATTCAGCTTTATCTCTTCCACCTTCTGCATTTGCAGGGCTATATGATAACTGTTCTTAAAAGCATGACCTGGTTCTAACCCCTACATAAGAGGTACTACAATGGACTATGTTAAAGAAAGATCCTGCTATTGCAAAAATTATATTTTAAAATTGACTAATGATTAAGCCACTGCTGATGAACAATTTGAGATTTTACTATAAACTATTAAGTTTAATCATGTAAAGGACACACACACACACACACATATATATATATATATGTATATATATATATATATATATATCACTTAGAGACTCTAACAGAAAACAGTTAATACATCCAACTGACTGCCAAGGGTTTAAGGAAACCAAGAAAGGTGATTAATAGCTCTGGGGAGAGCAGGGTTAGAAGAATTAAGAGAGAAGTATCAGTTAGATGAAAAGATATTGCTACAATTTCCAAACCTAACTGGATAACAGAGCAATCACTGCCAACAGTTCAGAGGAGACGACAGAAATAAGCAGAAAAGATCTGGAGAGAAGAAAGAGCTGTAGCTCAGGGAAGAGGAGAAGAAAGTCAGGACTGAGTAGACTGCAGCAAGCCAAGCTGAGTTGCACACTGGATCTTGACTGGAGAAGAGAGGCAACTCTTACTGAGGTGTGACGCAGAGAGGGCACACACGGAGGACAAGTCTCTGTTTCAGCATGTTTGGTCCCTCTGCCAGCTATGAAGACTCATATGTCTGTGGTGACTCCATATAAGGGACTCAATGCCCACACTGGTACTATCTGGAGGCTCCTTTCCTCACATGACTGTCACTTAGACTAAGCTCATCGGGGACCATCAACTCATGGGCCTACACAGAGCCTGTCTAACTGCATGTGCTTCTAGAAGGTGCCCAGAGCGTTCTGGAGTGAGAGACACAGAAGGAACAGATGGACAATACATGGGCTTTTCTGATCTAGTCTCTAAAGAGGCACATGGCTCCCCTTGTGCATTTGACCCAAAACTAGCAGAATCAGGCTTCATGTCTTGACACATAAAATTTGGAACATTGAAAGATTCTAGATAATAAAAATGGGAAAATAAGGCTTTTGTCTTGACACAGTGTAGAAGAAAAGCTAAGTAGGAGATTATCATTGCAGCCATCTTTAGAAAATCCAAGCGCCCATTTGCACATTCTCTAAAGCAATATGATTCAATAAAATTATGAAGCACTCTTTTTTGGGGGGTGAGACAGGTTCTCAAAGCTCAGGCTAACCTCAAACTCATAATCCTCCTGCCTCAGCCTGCCTGGTGTTGGCATTGAGGACATGGACCACCACACCCTTTCATCTTGAAACATTCTAACAATATTTATAGCAAAGTATTTCTAGATTAACTATAAAATTGTATTAACCAGCATATTTTCAGTATCCAAGGTTTCTAATGGTTAAACCTTGCCTTCCTTTCATAGATTACCAATTTTAAAATGTAGGTGACTAAGAGAAATAATTAAAAGGGAATGTAGATGACGCTTCCAGATGTCAATCAGCTCAGTTTCCAATGCTCAAATAGCATACGTGTCGTGTGTGTGTGTGTGTGTGTGTGTGTGTGTGTGTGTGTGTGTGCGCGCGCGTGCTGTGGGATGGTCAAAAGATAACATTGGATGTCATTCCTCAGGAACACAGGCTACTTTATGTTTGTATGTATGCATGTAGGCATGTATGCATGTATTTAATTATATACTTATTTATTTGTTTGTTTAGTGGAGACAGTGTCTTACTGGCTCAGACCTTGCCTTACCTAGACTAGACTGAGTGGCCAGGGACCAATGATCTTCTTGTCTTTGCCTCCCAGCAGTGTGATTCTAAGTACCCAACTACAAACCAAGCTTTCTTTTGGGGATCAAACACATGTCCTCACGCTTTCAGGAAAAGCGCTTTACTGATTGAGCTGTGTCCCCTGAGCCCAATCCTCAAACAGCTCGTTATTGTCTTCCTTTTCCTGCAGGTAACTGAAGTTTATGTAGAAGGAAAGATACAGCCAGGACCCACGATCCCTGAATTTGATTTGTTTTATTGTAATTTACATATTTAAACACATATTTAGCAGAAATTAACCAGGAATTAAATTAAAGAATGAATTTTATCACACAAAAATCAAACCTTCAGAATTATGGAAGAAGCATTTAGTTAGGCATGGACTTACCATAATATCCCAGAAGCCCACTACATAGGTGGGACTCCTTCATTGGAAGATTTGGAATATTAGAAGACTCTTGACACTGAAAATTAGAAAATAAAAAGTATAACCAGTCCCATTGTTTAAGCAACTTTCAGGTCAGATTTAGTGATGTCACATTTTAGCATATATTGATTGTACGAAATAATGTGATCCGTTAGGATTTTTCATACCTACGTATAATGCCATTGGCTCTCTCCCTTTTCAATACACGTGACTTCACAGTGTCTTTCTTCATCTATTCTTCTGTTAAAGATGACATGACCTCGTTGGATTCTGGTGAGGTTTTTTTTATTATACATCCTACTAGATAATATGTCATACATTATTTAGATCTGGCATTAGCTCACACACAGAATGCTTATAACAGTGCCTGAGACAAGATTGCCTGTAGACGACCACTCCATACTTGCTTCCCTAACATTATAGAGCTGGTCTTGGAAAACAGTAAAATTTTCCATCTCTGTTCTTTATAAACCAAAATACTGCAAACATCACAACATTATTTTGAATTTCTTTCCCACCTTTCAGAGTTTATTAACCCCAGCTAATCTGAAGGTCTACCTCCTCTCTTCCCTCATTAAATTGACAATGTAGTAATTTTTTGGTAACAACAATGTGATGACACCACTTGCCCTGTTTAAATCTCACTTTGTTTTCTGGTTGGTGCAAGTGTGCAAAATTCATCTTCACAGCTAACCTGCACTATAATCTACCTACATAGGCTACATAATCTACCTGTACTCCTTCCCAAACAAGGTCTCTTCCCTTCCATTGCCAGCTACAGCATGAGGGTAGATAACACAGCCTGCTTTTAAAAACAATTACCTTTTAGACAACTGTTTCATCAGCTATAAGTATGTTCAGTTGACAGGATCGAGGGTCTCAGATGACAACGAACATGCAGGTTCAAGTTCAACATGTGTGGTTCTTTCTATTCAAACCCAGGCATCCGCCGCCAGACTGCCCATTGTGTGAAGAAGGGCCGCGGGATAGTGAAAGCTACATTTTGTAACCCAGAAACACAACCCAGTGGGAGACAGAAGAAATGCTATGAACAGGATTGTCCACCCAGGTAACCTTGATAACACAGAACTGGGTCTCTGTGTCTGCCTGCCCAGATACCTGATTTAATAGTAATCCAAGGCTCGGCGGTAAAGCAGGGCTGTGGACTCTGCTATTTGAAAAAGTGCAGACGGCTTTCCTCCCAGAAAGCAGTGTATCTTACAAGGTGGCTGCATGGTATGTGCTTATTTGCTAAGATTAAGCCCCAAACTCTTGAAGAGAAAGCTGTATGAATCACCCCAAAGTTGATTCATTACTGGGGTTGGCTTTCCCAAGAGGGCATTGCCATGGCAGCTGTCTCATTTATGTATGTTGTCACCTTGAGGGCACTGTGTTCACTGTTACTTCAGGCTGTCTGGAAGAGGGGACTTAAAAGAGCAGGTTTGTACAACCTAGAACTATCGACACTTGGGGCTGGGTGACTGTGGTAAGGTCTGCCCTGGAACTGAGGAGTGCTAGAAACATCTGTGGTGTGTATGGTCTTGGGCACTAGAAGCAGCCCCTCCGTCCCAATGCAGATTGTAGCAACCAAAGCTCCCTTGTTTATGAATCTCTGTTAATGAGAGAATGATCTGCTGGCCATATTCTTCGAGATACTGGGTCCCTACAAGATAACTGGAATGCTATTGTAGGGAAGAGGAGGAGGAAGAGGGGGGAAGAGGAGAAGAGGAAGGAGGAGGAAGACTGGGTTATCAGTCTATACTCTGTGGACTTGAAGTCAGCCCTGAAGTATGGAAAATGGTTACCAGACACTCACTACCAAATACATAGCCAATAATTGTCACTTTAATTGGGAAAATAAAACATGGTTAAAGACCTTTAAAAGGGGAGATCATCCTGGCTTTCTGGGGAGACCCTAAATGGCAGCACACATGGGATTATGTGATGTGAGCAAAAGGAAATTCAAAACTCACACAGAGGAAAAGGTAATGAGAGAGAATGGAGAGAGATATGACTACACCAGAGTTGGAAATCAGAGGTGTGCACCCACAAACCAGAGTATCCAGCAGCTCCCACGAACTGAAGAATCAAAGACCTCCTCAGGGAGCTCAGCACACCTGGTACTGATTTTGGACATCTGGCCTCCGGAGATAGAAGAGACATGAAGTTCGTTAGTAGTTTGTGACAGCCTCCCCAGGCACTAAGAGCACTTACTGCTCAGATAATATTAAAAACAGAACAAGGAGATCTTTCCACCAAGGCCCAGGGGCTGGAAGCCATTTCCTTAGTGATCATGGCCAAGGAATATTTGTGGTGGTGCCATTTGTCCCTCTTGATAGCTCTCGGGGAGGAAGGCAATATGAGGATCACAAATATTGGCAAGAGAAGGCTATTGTCCAGTCAGAAGCTTTCCCAGTGCCCTGCCTCCCAGCCATCGTCCCCCACCACCCCTTAAGGCTTTGTTGTTGGTCGAGTCTCTTCATCTCATGGCTGGACAGCACCCTGTTAGGGCACAGTAGGTGATCCTCTTCTCCTGCACGGCTTCTTAAACTGAGCTCATGGGTACAGCACAGGAAAACTTTGAAACCGTTCAACTCTACAGCCTTCACTTTGAAGTCAGTAGTGACACCTTGACAGTTAAAATATAAGATCTGATGGACCCACATGGGAGCCAGGTGCCAGACAGCCACCGTGCAGTCCCAGCCAACGAAGACACGATGTCCCGTCCGCTGTCAGAGCAGAAGGGCTTATCTGCAGCGGCTGCTCCTGCTGTCTGCATTCCCCTCGGGGAGAAAGGAGAAGAAGACGCTTTGCTCAGATTCTGCTGTTGTGTTGGAAACATAATTTCCTCCAATTTTCTCCAGACAAGTTGGTGATTATACTCGAGGAAGAAGAGCAGAGTATAGGCAATTTGACAAGTCTTTCAAAATACTACCATTTGGTTGCACTTATACTTTGATTGAAGCTGCTTTTTCCTTTCCTGGAATCTATTTCCTAAGGTCCTAGTTTCCTCAAAGCTAGTCCTGTGCATGTTAGGACCCCGGCTTGTAGTCATTAAAGATCAACAGAATTAACAGGTCAAGCCTGAGTTGACTAAGAGCAAATTCCAGCTATTGGCATACCCTTTAGAAAGAGATATTAATAATCTCGATGTATTCTAAGCTATGAAATGTTGCCCTTGCTGATTTTTATACTCAACGTGATGTACACACACACACGTGCGTGCACATACACATGCGTATGTGCACACATTTATATTTAAAACCTGTGGTGTCTGTATTTGAGTAATGGCTTGACCCCAGCTAGCTGATATTATTGAAATTTAATTTTTAAAATTCTTTTTGTTTTCACTATTTGTCCATATTCCAGTATCCATGTTTGTTTATTTAATTCATATGGACTAAACTCAGAACAAACACCTTACAAAAGTAACAAGTAAAAGTCACATATGTTCTAGGCATGACATCACACACCTGTAATTCCAGCACTCAGGTTGTCAGAGGAAGGAGGCTAAGAAATGAGCTGAAGGTCAGTGAAGTCTGATGTAGCAAAATCCTACCTCAAGAAAATGAAGAAGAAAGAAAACAGAACAAAGGCAAGGTGAAAATGTATGAGCAACCAGGAAAGTCTGGGTCTAAACGTGAAATTGCGTGCAAATTCACACAATTTCAGAAGAAATTAAAGAAATGAAATCACTTTGCTTTAAAAATAAAAAATGAAGATTGCTTTGTCATTAGTATTTGTTTCTTCAAAACTTAACTGAATCTTGAATTCCTCTGGATGTGCGTTTCAAGTGACTTCATCCTCTGGCAGCTACTTCGGATATCCATCAACCTACGCTCATCTCTCGGGGCTGTCATTCTCCTCCCAAAAGATTTCATCAGTTTTATATGTCAGTTGTCTTCCATCAATGGGAATATATTATCTTACATCCAATTTTGAAATTCTCTTCCCCAGAGGAGTACACATGACATATACATTTTAAATATATATATGTAATGAAAAGCCTCTGATTATCTAAAGCTAAGAAATATATATGGCTTTCAGCATCAAAGCCTTGTGTTCCAGGGTAGAGTAGCCTTTCAAGAAAGACGTTCTTTGGAATACCTGACTCCAGTTTCCTCTCACTATTGACTTCTGTCCGACCTCTGGTTTTCAGTAACACACTGTTGCATGAGACTACAACTCTAATAGTGCCCAGCATAGCCAAATACTCAGTGACCCTCTCTAACAGCTGCATGGAAGTTTTGGTACAAGATAGAATAACAGATGATTTTAGTCAAGGTTTCCAAACCTCAATACTTTTGAATTTTGGTTGGATCATTCCTTGTTGTAGAGGGCCAGCTTGTGCATTGTCAAAATTTCAGCATTATTCCTGGCCTTGGTTGTCTGAATAATGAGGGTTAGAGAGAGGGAAGTGATCTGGCTTGTAACAGTCAGAGCTACAGTAGCGTTGCCTTGGAAACAGGTGGAAGCTCCAGGTGAGATCAACTCAGCAGTTCACCATCCCTCCCCTCCTAAACCAACTCACCCTACTTGAGGACAACTAAGGCCTCTTCAAGGTGCTCTCTCTCTCTTTCTTTCTCTCTCTCTCTCTCACACACACATTCTTCTACATAACATATAAATCATACTAAAACCATAGAATCTGGAGAAAAACCTAGAGACAAACAGTTAAATACATTTACTTGACACCAAGAACACCATTAGCTTCCATCCCTGGCTTCAGATAAAAGTCATCAGCAGCTCTTGCAAAGCACTCGTGCCTTGGCCCTGCTCCACCCCCAACACACTCACACACATACACACACACACACACACACACACACACACACACACACACACACCTGCCGCCAAGAGAGATTCTGAGTCTTCAGCCAAACATAGACATTAATAACATTTATTTTTGCTTTTATTTTCATTTTATTTATTGGAGACATGGGGGGGGCAGGTATGCTTGGGCCTCTTGCCACTGAAGACAAATTCCAGATGCATGCACCACTTTGTGTGTCTGGCTTTATGAGGGTACTGGGAAATCAAAGTCTAGCTGTCAGGCTTTGCACTTTTAACTGCTGATCTCTCTCCCTAGTCCTGGACATTTAAAATAATAACATTTTAAAGCTTCCAAAAGGTTGTTGCAGTAAAAATCCACCACATAGCCCCAGTACTTTGGACTTTTCTCTCATAGATGGTAAAATTTTAAAAAAATAGACTAATGTGTAGTGATTCAAGAACAATACACACAATGTATGATCAGTTATTTACTTTTGTTAGGTGTTAATGAAAGAAGACATTATTCAGTGATACGTGTAAAGCAAAATAACCGAACTTTTATTGAAGACTATCACGAGAGGTAGAAGGACTACTGCAATGAAAACTCATGGTGGGAAGAATATTGAACTCAATTTCAAGTGCAGCATGAGCAAGGGCCAGTTTGCACCCAAGGAGCAGAGTGGGGGTCAGGATAGGAAACATCAGAAGTGAGGGAAATTTGGGGCTAAACAGAATTCCTTCTCATGATAAGTCAGGGCAATTCAACAACTCCTGGGCATCAATGTCAGATAAGTAGACTGATCTTTTTAAAAAAGATGATCATTTACCTAGGGCTGGTGTTCCCATCAAGTAACTTAGCAGAGTTCTCTATTCAAACTGGATTCGGGGGCTTTACCCCCTCCTGCCTTCTCATGGATGGAGCTCTTCATACTATCTCCTCTTTCCCAGCTGGATTTTACAAGGTGATGCTCTGAGGGTGTCTAAGGCTGACTAAGATTGTCACTCCTGTGCTATTCTGAGAAAGGGAATGTCAAAGGCAAAACCAGAAGCAGTTAAGTCAAGTCATTGTTGGTTCCATGTTGATCAAAACCAAAAGGTTGTCTGTTTTAGCTTTTTATCTGTACAAGACAACCAGGAAATCAAAGAATAAATAAGTGATCTTAATTACTTATTCTCTGAAAAATATAGTAAAATTAAAGAAGAGCTTTCTTCTGAAAATTTTGAAATTAAAAGCATGAGAATCATCAAAGGGATTTTTACCCTAATAAATACAATAATTAGTAAATAAAAATAATAGAACAAAGTTTTGTCATCTTTAGAATTATGAATATTCAAATATGATCTCAAGGTCAAGAGGGCTTTCTTAAAGTTAGGAATGGAGGACTTCCATGGTGTTCTCTTTTCCCATGAGAAACAGAAATACCACACTTTATTGCCATATGGAGGGACAGAGACTCAGCCATCCACAGGAGTTATGGAGGAACCAAACTACAGTGGGAGAAGACGCTGGCTCTGTTTTCTGAGATGCTGGGGAAGGTTTGCACAGTGACAGAGAATGAAGAAGGGCTCCCTGCCATTTCTCCAGCACTTCATGTAGCCAGGAAGCCCATCCTGGAATGTTGATCAATTGCTCATGAACAACCACTCAACCACAAACAACAGATTTACTGACTAGCTTATCCTCAAAGATACCAGAATATTAATTTAGCCAACAATTTCAGCTGTTCCAGTTCTTAAGAACAGATGACAACCAAGATTTTTTTCTTAAGTTCTTTTCTGACTCCTTCTCAAATCACAAGAATGAGTAATGAACAAACAGATTGCAGGAGATACAGGGGCAAAAAATGTAGGCAATGCACCAGATTTTTATTATCTACCAATTAAGTAAAAAGTGGTATATTTGTACCCACTACACATTGGGATAGAAAAACACTCTATTTAGGAGCCAGGGGGTGTATTGAATGATTGGATTCTTTGAGTCAATACCCACACAAGTAGCTAGCTGCCCCTGGCAGAGTGTGCTTTATGGACACTGTGTGCTACTCTGTGGACCTGAAGAACCTAATATGCAAACTTGGGGAGACTTTACCATCTAAATGTTAGGCTAGATTAAGTACCTAATTAGGATGGTTTCAGCAAGTTATAATAAGCTTGTAGTATCTGGAAAGATTGTAAGGAAAATTATCTCCAACACAGTATCCAAGGGTTCCACTTCAGCTTACCAACCACATGACAGAAAGGAGTCCCAGCCTCCCTAGGGAGGAGGATACAGGGGTGGGGGGCTTTCACTGATGGACTGCAGCCACAGAAGGAGGGTGCTCAACAAGACTCCCCTTCAGTGCCTCTTTTCTTTGAGAAGCCCCCACCAGGCACATTTACTTACCAAATGTAGACCCTCCTCTGCAGACAGCAACACTGGCAGAGAAAGAAACCCTGTAGAGAACCTGCTCTTGAAAATGAACTTACTGGGCTGGTAAGATGGCTCCATGGCTTCCTCAGAAGCATAGGGGCCAGAGGGGCCTGAGAGGGTTCAAGTTCAAATCCCCAGACCCCACGTAAAACCACAAAGTGTGACCTCATGTGATCCAGCAGGGGAGCAGAGACCCAAGACCCACTGAGCCCTCAGACTGTGGATCAGGAAAAAGGAATTACAGCTCAAAACCAGACCAGGAGGAAGAGGCACGGAGGGGGACACCAGGTTGTTCCCCTTTGGTCCCTGTAGGGGGGAGCAACACTCTCCCCAGCCTTATAAAGACACACATGTGTACACACACATGGAGGGAGGGAGGAAGGGAAGAAGGGAGGGAGGGAGGGAGGGAGGGAGAAGGAAGGAAGGAAGGAAGGAAGGAAGGAAGAAAGAGAGGGAGGGAAGGAAGGAAGGGAGAGAGGGAGGGAGGGAGAGAGGGAGGGAGGGAGGAAGGAAATGAACTTGCTGATTGTGGTTCCCTGGGAACAGCATCTCAGAACAGCATCACCTTGTCCCCCCACCACCTCCACCTTCCTCTCTCTCTCTCTCTCCATTGGAGATCCACCAAAGTATGTCTGCTGTTGATCTGATTAAAGAGGGTGAGAACATAAGTCCAGTACTGGAGTGACACCCAGAGAGTGGACACGAACAGTGCCAAGCTTCAGTCAGGGCAGAGTTGGAGTCAGTGGACGCTCCTGACCCCACTGCCCTTCTGACAGATGCTCTGAGGAAGAAGTTGGAGTGTCAGTGTGGAGACGTTGAAAGAGGGGTTTGATCCACAGGTCTTGAGGTCTTTCTTGAGGGAAATGAAGGCTTTAATTGAAAATGTTTCTCACTCCTAGTGGACAGTGAACTCAGTACTCCTTGGTTCACGCTCCCAGGAGCTGTGTCTGGCCAGCAGAAATCGTGTGTTGAATGCAGTAAAAGTCATACAGTGCAGACCTGACTTGAGTCTTCAGTGTCTGTTTTGTAGCCTAATTAGAGGGCCAAGCAATAGCGAGGGTACCTCAAGTTTGGTTTTGCTTTTGTGAGGTTAGTTCTGGAGTTCTCCTTAACATATATATATATATATTGTGACATTTTTCAATGTGTGGCCAGAGTGTCTGGGTTCCAACCTTGAAAGTATTTTAAAATATTTAGAACACAGAAAAGATATTTGTAGATGTGACTGGGCTCAGCTTTTAATTCTTACCACTAATTTTTTTTCTGCGCCAAAGTTTTGAATATGTCCATGTGGATACAAAACAGTTTATGTTAAATTTAATAATGAATGAAGGCAATGAGAGTTCTGTTCTCCTCATTCAACTTCATTGCTCATCTATGTTCTGTAATGGAACATCTGGTACTACCTGTTATTAGAGTAAAAGCAATTAAAATGTCTTTAACAGAACTCTTTAAAATATTTATTTATTTTGATATATAGAGAGAAGTAGAGAGAAATGATGGGCACTCCGGGGCTTCTTGCTGCTGCACACATACTCCAGATACATGCACCACTTTTTACACTGCCTTTATATGGTTACTGGGTAATTGAACCCAAGCTGTCAAGCTTTGCAATCAAGTCCCTTTAACCATTGAGCCATCTCTCCAGTGCCAGAACTTAAATCTTACATTTTCTCTCACATGTTTTAGAGCTGAGTGTATATAGAAAGCAGATGGTATTCTCTGTTGAAACTAAGTAAATGCTATCCATTAGAGGGGAGGAAAGGACCCAGTAGTCATGAAAATTTAATCACTTGTAAATGATGATGGAGAGAGCAAACCCTAGAAACCCCAGAGGAAAGCGATAGTTTGCTGCCAAGAACCTCCCAGCTCTAGAATCTGTGCTCAGCGGCTTCCTCTTCCAGGAATGGAAGGAATGTACATGTACTTGTGATGAACTCTCACATGTCCATGTCTGCCCGCAGGTGGTGGGCAGGGGAGTGGGAAGCTTGTTCCTCGACGTGTGGGCCCTATGGAGAGAAGAAGCGAACGGTCCTGTGCATCCAAACCATGGGCTCTGACGAGCAGGCTCTCCCAGCTACAGACTGCCAGCACCTGCTGAAGCCCAAGGCCCTTGTCTCCTGTAACAGAGACATTCTGTGTCCATCGGACTGGACAGTGGGAAACTGGAGTGAGGTAAGCTTGCTTGGGGGTTGAAGGAAGACAGGCATAATTTCTGAATCATCCGCCATTTACTTATTCCTCCAAAGTGACCTATATAAAATTACAGTGCCCTTCAACTGTGGCATGCTTCCTACACTTCCTTTCCCCCAGTATCCTGTCTTCCAGCTTTTCTGTCTAACTGAATCTTGTACTCATTTGTCCAGTAGTCAGCTACCCACTAGGGATGAGGCAGAGCTCACCAGAACAGGTTCATGACAGTTAATTGATACACTGGTCGGTTCTTTACTGGCCCATTATTAAACCACAATAGCAAACCAAAACCTCCCCATGGCAGCCCCAAAAGCCACTTTCTTAAACATTTAGTAGGACATGTTGTTAACTACAGCCCAGGATAAGGGAAACACTGGATTCAGAGAAGCCTTTCACACACTCATTGATTCAGCATGTAGTCTAGGACAACTGTCATTAGCTACATAAATTCAAATCAGCATTCCATTTTCTCCAAATTAACTTGATCTAATTCTTTGAATGCAATTAGGACTCAGAGGTCTTGAAGATTCTGAAAACACCAGGTTTTAATTTACTATAGATCACTGTGGAAACTGATTCTGCCAGGCCTTCCTGGGCACCCAAAGTGACGGGAAAACAAAGCTCTCTTTCCCCAAGAAGACTGGAGTCTCCAAGGGTTGCACTTATGCTGTCCTATGCCCATTTTAGTCAAGAGCCAAAGAATAACTAGAAAACAAGTGATATTTAAAATGAAGACATCAGGGACTGGAGAAGTGGCTCGGAGGTTAAAGGTGCTTGCTTGCAAAGCATGATGACCTGGATGTGACTCCCCCAGATGCACAAAGTGGCACGTGCATCTATGTTCCTTTCCAGCAGCAGGAGGTTGTGGTGTGCCCATGCTCTCTCTCTCTTTCTCTCTCTTTTTTTTCAGGGGGGGTGTTAAGTTAGGGTCTCACTCTAGCCCAGGCTGATCTGGAATTCACTATGTAGTCTCAAGGTGGCCTCAAACTCACTGGTGATCCTCCTACCTCTGCCTGCAGAGTGCTGGGATTAAAGGCATGTGCCACCATGCCCAACTTCTCTCTCCTTCTCTGTCTCTTTCTCTCAAATAAATAAATAAAGTTTTTTTTTTAAATTAACACTGCAGCAGTGTGGTTGTGCAGGCCTTTTATCCCAGCACTCCAGAGGTAGAGGTAGGAGGGGTGTCATTAGTTTGAGCCAGCCTGGGCTACAGAGTGAGCTCCTTGTCATCTTAGGCTAGAGTGAGACCCTGCTTCAGAAAATCAAAAGAAAAACTTGAACAGGTCAGAATTTTCAGGTGGATGCTAATTTTATGTTATGAGCTTCCAGAAGAAGATATAAGCTTCCCACAACAGTGGCCGAAATTCTGCAGAAGCTCAGCTGAGGACTTACCTTCAGGGAAAATTAAATGTTTTATTCAGGAGAAAGCCATAAAAAATCAATTAGAACTAACACAGATGAATAAATGAGCAATGTACTCAACTGAGATGAAAACTTTGTGTTTAAAAGTGGTGTTTGATTATGAATAAAGGAGTTTGCTTTTCTGTATATACAGGTGCTTTGAAATTCTCCGAAGGGGTCTAAAATTTGCATTAGCAAAGTTCCCCTTTCTGAAGATACCTATTTAAAAACAGCATATTCAGAATAGAGCAGCTTTGATAACTTTCACTCAATAGCCCATAGTCATATGCAGACTTGTTCAACTTCTAATGCTGTGCAGGATTCTCTGGTAAGGATTGGGGTGAAATTTCCTATCTCTTAGGAGAGACAGAACAGAAAAATTGGCACAGGAGTTGTGTGAGAAAGGCAACTAGAGACTCATGTAAAGCTAGTTCATCAACACTTCATACAGGCACATGATGGATTTGTGCACTGATGCATGTGTGCCCATCAGTGCTAAGCCAGAATATTCTCCCTGCTAGAGCACTTATAGCACATAGTTGGCCTGGCCTATTATTCCACTGCCAACCCAGATTACTATAAATCACTGTGTTGACAAAGTAGTGCTGAATGAGGTATTGTGACTGGTCCATTCAATTTGTTTACCAAAAATTGTGTTGCCTGCATCCAAAACAGTTAATAATTCTTGTCATGTTGAATTTACTAATTGCCCAAATCTCAATGCTTTCTCAAAAGACTGCAATTACAGATTTGGCTGAGGAGATATTCCCGTGCTTATAGGCAAAACAGGCATAATAACCTGTCTTAACCAGAGGAAAGGGGAACAAAAATTTGGGATGATGTGACAAGTACCAGTCAGGCCATTGCATAGCTGATGGATAGCACACATGGAATCCAGTTCCTAGCTTCCTCTTGCAGAGTGGAGCAGAAGGCTGAGCTGATACCTTCATTAGGAGATGTTATTGGGAGAAGTGCTTTTACTTAAATCACATCAAAGACTCACTAAATAGGCCTTCGGTTTTTCCCTCTGCCATCTTGCTAATAACCCACTAATGAGCTCTGCTAAACTGTGATCAGATAAATGACTCTGACATTCTCACTATGCCCAGATACTTTTTGTAGGAGAAGTGGCACAGTGGTTCTTGGCTCACAGTGTTTGTCACCTGTATTTTGTCTGGACACCAACATTATTTGAAACAGGGCAGTGATCTGATTCTGCCTTGGTCTGTACTGGGCCATGGATGACCCAAGAATAAGATGACTAGGCCAAAGACTGAAGAGCTAAGAGTCTTCTAGAATCCCATAGAAGGATCCTCTCTGGAACAACCAAGATGGAAAGAAGGAAAAAAAGCCAAACCCATGAGCTGCCCAATCAAGGGACCTCCATCAACCCCAGTAAAGAGAAGTAGAGTTCATCCATGCCAGCCCTGAGCAGCAGTGGTCAGTGGTAGTGGAGTTCCCTCCTTCACTTCTCCTAGGAAGGGCTCTCTTGTTACCTCCAACCAGCTCTAGACACCCAACCTCCACCACGAGCTTCACCTTGTCCTGATTGTCTTTAATCTAGTTTGGGGTCTAGAGGATAAGGAAGGGCATCTCTATTTATTATAAACAAAGACAAGATATCCAAGTTTCAGTGGCTCCTATTTTTCCTTGTTTGAAAACATTTTTATTTATTTGAGAGGGAGAAAAAAGAGAGATTGAAAGTTTGTGTGTGTGTGTGTGTGTGTGTGTGTGTGTGTGTGAGATGTGCACACTCCAGGACCTCCTGGTGTTGCAAACGAACTCCAGATGTATGCAACACTCTGTGTGTCTGGCTTTATGTGGGTACTGGGGAATCAAACGTGGACCATCAGGCTTTGCAAGCAGTTGCCTTTAATTGCTAAGCCATCTCCCTAGTCCCAGCTTTTTTTTTCCTAGTGAGAAGCAGCCAACCTAGTAATAGGATATAGCCCCTAGATCATAGTGTCCTGAGTTCAAATCCTTGTTCAACCACTTGTCAGAATTGATTTAATATGTCTGTGGTTGCCTTTAGCTTTCTATACCTTCTTCTAACTCCCCATAACATAATAACAGTACTTATCCTCAAAGAATAAATGGGTTAATACTTACAGTTTTCTTACCAGAACAGTACCTGACATACAGTAAGCTCTATAGATGTAAGCATTGTTACTAAGGTGGGAAGATGCACATGACATGGCATCACTCACACTTGTTGAGTGCTTTCACCACCATAAATCATCTTGTTTAACACTTTAATAATGGTCCCAATGATATAATTAGAGAATGGTTTATTCCGATGCTTTGGCTCTACAATCTTTTTCCATGGATGGATGGACATACAACCTCAGAAAGCACCATGTCATAACTAAGCATGGTTATATTTATGTATCCTGGGCAAGAAGGGAAGTGCAAGAAATGCCATCCAGGCTGTAATCTTGTACAGTACAAACTCACTGGGCAATCACAGGAAAACAATTTCACTTGATAGGGCCTCAGTTTCACCAACTACAAACCAGCATTTTATTTCTCTTGTTAGACTTTGCAGGATGCTGATATCTTTCTATGTTTTATAGCCCTGCATGGAATCTCTAACTATATGATACTGAGCTGGTATTAACCTTCTCTTGCTCTTTCCTCAAACATAAAAGCATTATTGTAAGGACTGAATAAAATAATCCATGTAAGCATTTAACATCGTAGCACTAAATGACCTTCTTCTTATCAGGCAAGAAGACAAAGATTTTCTGTTACTGTGATTTTCAAATCCTTGCCCATCAGTGGTACCCAAAGGATTTAGATGTCAAACTCTAAAGGCATAGGTCCGTGTTCCTTTAAATTTTCAGCTACCCCCTCCTTTTGCTGTTTGCTATTTTATTACACAAATCACCTTAACCATAGGTCATAATGACTGTCAGCTTTTCAAGGGATCATGAAAATGTTTGAGACTTAAAAAAAAAAACTAAAATCAAGCAAAAGCCATAATGTATTACATTCAGAAAAAAATACCAAAGGGAAAGTGAAAATCAACAATATTTAATTCCATATTAGCAGCAAATATTTACTGGATATTTAATGTATGTGTTTAATACCTCTATGGATATTAATATATTTAATCTTCCCAGCAGTCTTATTAGCTCCATTTTACAGGTGAAGAGACTGAAACACAGAGATGGTTAGAAACATGTTCAAGGTCACACAGCCACTGAGTGATAGAGTCCAGATTGGAAAACAGTCCTTAGGGCTTCTGCTCTGAGCACTGTGTCATGCTGTTTCTCAAATGCCTGCAAAATAAAGCAATATGCCAACTCTAAGAATTCATGAGAAACATGCTCTGTTTCCAAACAATTTTAGAATCATATTTTCTCACTTTTGTAGAATTCTGAACTATGCATAATGATTTCTGAGATCTCAGAGCCTCTCAAAAGCTAAATGAGTTGCTCTCACCAAATAATTGTAAAATAGAAAATTGTACAGATGGTTTCTACAGCAAAATACTATATCTACTTGGGACTAGAGATGCAGTGGAAATCACACTGATTGCCTATGAGGTGAACCATTTAAAGAAGATATCTTTGATCTAGGAAGATCTTTAATCTGCTCTTGTCATAGCTGGCAAAAGCACACAAGTGAACAAAGCAATCAATCAACCAAGTTACTAAGAATATTCTGTGAAAGATATTCTCAAAGATGTTGGAATGTTGGGTTAGTCAAATACCTGAGAGAAGCAGATCAAAGAAAAAAAGGTTTATTTTGGCTCATGGTCTCAGAAGTGTCAGTTCATCATTACTGGCTCCACTGGTCTCAGACCCATGGCAAGGAGGAAACATTGTAGAGTAAGGGCATGACTGCTCACTTGATGGCCTCCAGGAAGCAACCATAGTAACAGGAAGAGGCCCTGGCAGTGGCTCGTGACCTATGTCCTCTAACCAAGGCCCCACCTCCTGCTCTCCTCACGAGTTATGCCATCACATCATACCACAAAGCCATTGAAGGATTAGGTCAGGATCCCACAGTTCAGTCACCTCCCAATAAGTGGATTCACCAGCTAAGAACCAAACCTTCCACATATAAATATTTGGGGAAACACTCAAAATCCAAGCCACAAAATGTACTGAGTAACTAAAGATTAAATGTTGATTGTAAAATATAACAAATAAGCTCTCCAGGCTCTTCAAAAAGAAGGCATAACAACAAATACCAATGTCTTATCTATTGCTAAATGAGAAACCAAGAAAGATACATGAAAAGTCCTGCAAACTGAAGGGAGAGCACAGAATAGAAGACATTTATGAGGCTTACCTCTGGTATTCCCCAGTTTCAGTTAATTAAGGTTCCAGGAATCCCCGTGAACTGTGTCTGATGCTCTGGTCTGTATTGTTTCTCTTTCTGATGGAGAGTGTCTGTAAGTGCCAACATCTTCGTGCTGTTCACCATTGCCAGCTATGCCCTGCTGGTTCCTGGGGAACAGATGGGTGCACCCTTGTTTGAAATAACAACTCAGAAAACTCAAGAAAAAAAATTCAGGCCTTGTTGATTCTCTTCATCATGTCTGACAGTTTTAATTGTCTAAGATACAGTGCTACTTTCTTAGGGCTTCCCTAACCAAGTATTACAAACTGGCCAGCTTAAACAACAGAAACTTATTGTCTTCACAATTAAAGGGCATAAATCCAACATCCAAGCATCAGTGGGGTGACGTCCTTCTGAAGACTGTGAAGGAGAATAAGTTCAGCCTTGTTCTTACCTTCAGGTGGTTTCCTAGCAATGTTTAGGGTTCCTTGTCTTGTGAGTACCTCCCCACAATCCCCATCTTCATCTGCCCACAGTGTTCTCCCTTTGTAGGTGTCTCTGTGTCCAATTTCCCCCTTTTTCTAGGAGTACCATTCATACTGGCTTAGCACCCACCCCAGTAAGCTCATTTTAATTTGATTCCCTTATTAAAGACCTATCTGTAAGTTAGGTCATGTTCTGAGATAGGGGTCATTAGAATTCTGACATACTTAATTTCGGAGGTGGGAAAGAGACAGCATTAAACCATAACAGGTAACTAAGATTTTGGGATTACTTTCAAATCTTATTTTGGTATGAAATCCAATCATTCTTTTATAAATCCCAAGATTTAAATGTTTTTAAACGTTTTACTGACAACATCTGCACATACAGACAATAAGCCATGGCCATAGACCCTTCCCATCACCCTCCCTTAATCCCCTCTCCCATGCGCCCTCCACTGAGTTCCTGCTTTCCAGCTAGTCCTCTTCTATTTGTTGACCATTTTTATGCAACTCCGAGTTAAATGTTTCATATCCAAAGTATTATCTGTTTCCCATCTCATCCCTTTAGCCCCCACTCTCTGATAAACTCAACTGTGCTTACAGGCTTATGAATGACCTCTCAGTACCACAGCTCTGTGCCAATATTGAGCCTCTCCCCCAGTGCACTCAAGGTGGGTAGAGCCCACCAAGTTAGCTGCAGACCCCTGTCTCAGCAGACTCTCCCCAGAGGCCTTAATCCAGGAGGGGTGGCAAGGGAGGGCGTGGATAGACCGCCAAGCTGCTTGCCTGATACAGGGTTCAAAAATATAAGGTAACGGCACATGATAATTACAGTTGAAACGGGACCTGAGAATCCTGAAAGTACCAGTTGAGACAGTTCCTAAGAGTGGTGTCCTGCAGTAGTATTTATATCATGTGAAGGGCTTGGCAGCTTCTCAGGAGATAAACACAGAAGCCACATGTGGGTGGATTCCAAAGCAGCACGGCTGGTCTGGAGGCTGCGAGACAAAGCAGCTTCCCTGTTGGGTTCTGTGTGCTGGGTAGAGAGCGCTGTCCCGCTGGGCATAACATGCAGTGCCAGTGCTAAGGAATGCCATCCAAGTGTTATTTGAAAACTGGGGGTGTCCTGGGCAAGGATAGTGCTGTGGGTGGATGGTAGGTATGCCAGAGAACAGGTACATGCAAATCTGGAATCAAGGTTTGGCTGGCCACCAGAGAATGGGGCCAATGGATGCTGACCATCTGCTTTTGCAAGTGATGACAAAAGTCTGGACTTTTATTAATATGGAATAATAGAAATTTTATTAAATGTATTATTATGAAATTAGTATTTTGGCCACTAATTCAATTTTTGTATGTTAAGATTAAACAGGCTAAAGAATCCATATTTGCAGGCCAAACTTAACCCTGGGGCAGTTCTGAAACATCAAAATCTATTGTATTTTACACTGGCAGCTTATTATTAACTGGTTTTACTTTCTTAGATATGTCAAACTCATACTTAATAAGATTATTGAGTTCTCCAAATCTGTAAGTTAAAAACCCATATGTATTAGTCAGGGTTCTTTAGAGGAAACAGTTGATAGAATGGATTGTAGTAAAAGGGAATTTATTGGAGTAGCTTACGACAGTCCAACAATAGCAGTCTGCAGGCCCTCGGGTGAAGGAACCAGTAACTGCTCAGTCCACGTGGCTGGAGACCTCAGCAGTTCCAATCCAGCCCAGAAGGCCTGATGGCTCCCTGGGGAGCGGCTGCTCTCCAGTCCACGATATGAGGCTGAGGAAACTGGGTTCCAATGTCCAGGAAGGATGTAAGTGCAAGTCATGAAAAAGCAAGCCAGGGAGGAAGAGAGGCTCCCTTCCCCTCAAACTTCCTTATTCCAGTTCCCTCTGGAAGACCCACCCACTGGGGGGGAAGGGCTCACTCTGGAGAAGGGACCTCCTCCTCTTGTCAATCCTTTCTGCAGGCAAGCTCAGAGACTCACCCAAGATTACTGTAGATTATTAAACAGGTCAAGTGGACAATAAACTTAACCATCACACCATATATACATCAGTTAGCTCTAAGGACTCAGAAACTGGCAAATATCCAGCAATAAACCAGAGGGAAGCATGGGTCTCCACAGTGTCTTTTAGTCATGTGCCTGTATCGACTTTACCCAGCACTCCTGAAAAGACAGTTCTTCGTATCACAGTCCAAAAGTACAATAGAAATTAGGAACTCTGAGGCTCTTTGATATGGTTCTCATCCACAGTGACCAGAGACCTTGTGTATGCATGTGTTCAGAATATTATATATGTGTACAAGTTGTCTTGTATATATGATACACTATGTCTTATATATACTGTGAAGGGTCTTCACATAATCCTCATAGAAGCCTTGAAGGTTAAGTGCTAATTTCTCCCAATTTCCAGATAAGTAAGCTGAGATTTGATCACTAAATATATGTCAAGTTAATACAAATGGCAGATCAGAGAGTTTAAGCCACTTCTCACAGGTTGTATGGTTCTTTCTTTTTCAGAATTCAGTACAGAAGAACACATATACCTAACCTTTTTTTATTTTTTAATATTTTTGTGAGGGTTTATTGTAAAGTCTCACAACCCTAGAGGCATTAGAAATACTACAAACCAACAAGATGGTGAGGTGGGGAGTAGAAGTATCAGTTTGCTATCGTGTCAATATCTGCTCTGATACTTCTTAAGAAAGAAATTGCAAGAGAGTCATGAATATATACTGTCCAGGGCCTTGCTTATGAATGGGCTCTCACCATGGAGCTGAGCCTGCCTGAGGCCACCAGTGTGGAGATGTGTTCGGACACACACTGAGGATTCTTTGGTTTTCTATAAAGTGGGGATTTGTAATAGTAGGCATGTGTGATGGAGGAGGGCATGAGGCGCTCCATCCCTCCTTGATGAGTAATTGGCAGTTAATATTGGCTGGAGGAGTGCGACACATTTTCTTCAGTGGTATAGTTACTGCTAAATTGCACATGCTTTGGTAGATGATCCCTAGGCAACTCTAATTAAATACACACACACACACACACACACACACACACACACACACACACACACACTGAAAAATAGGACATCAAAGTAGAACAGGAACTAGTTGGGAAGGAGAAGAGTTCAGAGGAAGGGGGTGGGGAAGAGGAGCAAGAGAAGGCAATGGGAGGGGATTATGATCAATATAAAACAAAATAAAATAACCAGAAAATTGAACAAAAATAGAGATTTGGCTATGGAAGGTATAGATCTTAAGTGAAATGAAAGAGTGTGTGGGAGGGTGAACACAGGAAAAGAGGGCAGGCCGGAGGAGAGGAGAGCGGTAACCAAAACTATGTCTATGAGTTAATTAAATAAATTAAGATTTGAAAACCCTCAGGGCTCCAAATACAATGTAACAAGAGATGACTAAATTAGACAGGGCATGAAGTATCTCCACACATAAGAAGGCCAAAATCCTGTAGCAAGCCAGAAACATAAATACTTCCAGTTTGCCCTTTCTAACCTCTCATTGGGTTGTGGATGGAGCCGTGGAAGATGGGAAGGCACTCTTTCCTCATGGGTGACCTCAGCTTTGGTGGGTGTTACATGAGTGTGACTTCCTGGTGCATAAAGCATGGTTACCACCAAAGGTACCACTATTATTCTTTCAGAAAGAACAAGGAAGGCCAATCATAGAGCTGGGTATTTATTTTGCAAACAACTCCAATCTACTACAGGTTGGTCCTCAGTATGCACTTGGCCACTTCCTCGGCTTACAGTCTCCTGAGCTCCAGATATGTCTTGTTGTTTAGAGGAACTGATTTCACAGAGCTATTATACATCAGTGAGTATATCCTTGCTTGAAGCAATATTGTATTCTGACAAAGAAATAGAAAATAGAACTCGAGAGACCAAAGAATTTAAGCTAAAAATACATAAGCATGTGTACAATAGTTACCTCATTCCTGAATTTTCCAAGTGAGACAATCACTTAATAAAAATGTACAATGATCAAATGTCTTGAGGGCTATCCTGAAACTCAATAATGAATAAGAAACAGCTCTTCTCTTTGAGTTACTCTAGAAATCAAAAGTTTGGATAAGCACATGTATCTGTGTACAGAGTGTGGCACTATGCGTGGGTGGGGAAGAAAACACGTAGAGTAAATCTGATTTTTACAGAGGCTGACTTGCAGCCTTTGGAGTGAAACCTGGGGCTTTGAGTTCCTCTCTTGTAAAAGGTGGAATAATAATTCCTGCCTTGTAAATCCTCGGGATGTTGTGAGTATCACACAGAATAATGGCTACAAAGCTTCATGAAATCTAGCAACTAGAATTCAGTCCCATTCTTAAGAAACCTGCTTAGGGGTCAGGGATACCAGGTAGAAGATTATAAAATGGCCAGCATACAGTGCTGGATGGTCCACACACACACAAGTGCTAACTGCTGGTTAGTTGAATTTAAATGTCATTAATGAGAGGTGAGAATGGAGTAGTTTGGTAAAAGTATGAATTTTTCAAAAATATCTAAAATTTTTGTGTTACATAGCAAGTACTTATGGTTGGCAGCTATTGAAGTGGATGAAAGGAGCATTTTTGTGCACTGGAACTCTGAGGAAGGATTTACATGCCTGCTCAGGATTTCCCCAAAGGTGCTCTAGGTGCCTGTTGTAGTCAGCTTTCCAGTTGCTGCGCAGAAAAAACCCAAACAAAAGCGACTTGTGGAGGAATGGGTTTATTAGGCTTACGGACTGGGGGGGAGACTCCATCCTGACAGGGAAAACGATGGCATGAGCAGAGGGTGGACATCACCTCTGCCACAGCACTGGAAATAGCAGCAGGAAGGTGTGCCAAACTCTGGCGAGGGGAAGCTGGCTTATAACTCCATAAACCCATCCCCAACAACACAGCTCTCTCGAGGTTGTAATTCCCGAACTGCCATCAGCTGAGTATCGATCATTGAGAACACATTCATTTGTTTGTGGAGGACACCTGGATCAAACCACGACAGTGCCTGTGCACTGTGGGAGGAACACACCACTCCCCGACACTAAAGGACTGACCTAACTCTTTTGGAAAGGATACCCCACCTTTGATTAACTGCTCATCTTCCAGTTTCAAAAAGGCTCTTAGATCCATGAGTGTGTGTCTATATAGTGACTGTCTAGCTCTTAATCTGATTCTACCTGACATAGGCAATGATTATGAAACCTGGTAGAAACTATGTGAACTCTAATAATTTTTTTTCTAAATATAAGCAGAACGTTTCAATATAATTAATAGATTCCTGGAAATCTGAGAATATTTCATTTCATTTATTAGCATCATAACCCTAGGAAAGAGATAATATTCCTTGCTAGCTCTTAAGTGAGCTCTTTAAATCATTACACTCATTGAAGATTCCATTATCCAGTTTTCAAAGCCCCAAAGGACTTCAGTTTATCTGCATCATTGATTTTGTTTTTAGTCGGGTCCTGAGCCCCAGCTAGTTTCAAGAGTTTAAAGATTGCCATGAAAAACTAAGAGCATAGCAACCAAATGGAGAGACAGTGTTAGCTACACAATTCAATTAGCATTGAGGCTGACCGTGAGAAAAAGGTAGCCTTTTCCATTAGACTCACAGCTGTCTCTCTTTTCCAGTGCTCTGTTTCCTGTGGTGGTGGTGTGCGGATTCGAAGTGTCACATGTGCCAAGAACCATAATGAGCCTTGCGACAAGACAAGGAAGCCCAACAGCAGAGCTCTGTGTGGTCTCCAGCAATGCCCATCAAGCCGTAGAGTTCTGAAACCCAACAGGGAAACAATTTCCACTGGAAAGAATCAAACAACACCGGAGCAAGACCCTTCCAAGCCCATTCTTCCACCACCACCTCCACCCAGGTCCACACCACTGTCCACATCCACGGCACCTGAGTCTGTGAGCACAGGTACTCCTGGGATCAGTAGCCCTAATCTGACCACAGCACCCAGAGGAGGAGGACTGCGTAAGGAAGAGTGGCAGAATAGTTCAATCCAAACTGAACAGGACTCCCACTACCTCATTTCCTCTGGAAGCACTTCCCAGCCTATCCTCACTTTCTGGTCTCGGGACATCCAGCCCAAGGGTGAGGCCGTTTCCACTTTATATACTGCTTCTTCTTCAGAAGGAGACATTTTGGCTACCACAAGTGGTTCTGACCTGTCTTCTTCCAGCAATGCTGTGACATGGCAGATAACTCCATTCTACAATACCTTGGCCAATGATCCAGAAATGGAGATTCACAGTGGCTCAGGGGAAGACATTGAACAGCATGAGAACGAGCATGAGAGCAGCTCTGTCACATGGAGCAAGATCAGAGGACATGAGCATGATGTGCCAATGGAGAGGAGCACAGAGATGCCACCGGGACCTCTGCCAACCCCTTACCTGAGGGAGGAGTCCTCGTGGACTCCCTACAGCACAGCGATGAAAGGATCACTTCCTGCCAGGTCCCTGAAAACCGGAACACCCAGAACTGAGAGGATGATCACTGAAAAACCAAAGAGCACTCCACTCCCTCTCAGAGGAGACCACCAGCCAGCACCCTCAGAAAAGTCAGGAAACCATAACCACCTTGCACTTCCAAGCAGTATGAATGGAACCCAAGATTCTGGACCACTTCTGAGTGAGGAAGATGCATCCAGTCTAATTGCTGAGGGGTTTTTGCTAAACGCCTCCAATTACAAGCAGTTCACGAAGGATCACAGCCCTGCACACTGGATTGTTGGGAACTGGAGTGAAGTAAGAGGTCCAGTTTCCTACCCCAGGCCCGATTCTCTACAGAAATGAGCTATGGGTGTTGTTGCGTACTTGTGCAAATGGGCATGGGAATGCACACCTGTAATCCTAGCACCTGGGAGGCTGAGGTGGGAGGATTTTAAGTTGGAGTTCAGCTTGAGCTACATAACAAGATCCTACCCCCAAAAGATTTTTGTTAAAAAAAGTCGTATTTGAGAAAAACAATTGAGGCAATCAGCTTTATGCTAATTCATACATATATACGTATATATGTAGACATATATACGTATATATGTATATATATATATATATATAGAGAGAGAGAGAGAGAAAAGAACACATGATGAGATCAATGAAATAAAAGTATAAGACAGGAGACCTGGGTCAATCAGCTACTATGTGGCCATGGATGAGTCATCTCTCTCTGCCTTGTTTTTAATCTGTAGAGTGACGGGCTAGTACACAGCTTCTCTAATATCTCTACCAGCTATACACTAGGGAGATCACATGAGGAAGGACACTGGAAGAGCATGGACTCTCCAGGGCCTTCTGCCTCTGCATATGAACTCCAGATGCATGTACCATTTTGTGCATCTGGCTTTCTGTAGTATTGAGGAATCAAGCCCAGGCCACTAGGATTTCCAAGAAAGTGACTTTAACCTCTGAGCCATCTCTCCAGCCCCATTCTTTCTTTTTTTCCCCTTTGAGTATTAAAAATTCTGTTTGCTCATTGAAAGAATTAGAATATCAAAGAAGATATAGACATGATGACAAAATGTTGGCCCCTATTTTCAGACTTCAGAAATTTGGAGAGATACTGATTTTTTCCTATTTCCAGACATAATGAGATCCTCTGAGGCACCAAAATCATTTCTCACCTATTTGAATTTTGAAAGTACATCATACGAACTTGTTCAAATAATGTAATGACTCAAAAGAGAACTTAGCAATCATAAACTCAAAATATTCAGCCTTTTTTATCTTTTATATTTTATTTCCTTAGCTAAACAGAGGTAAGTTAAGAATCATTGCTAATATGACATAGCTACTAATTAGCAGTTAATATAAAAATAATAATATAATTGTAACATCTTAATTTTAAACCACTTTCACATATGTCTCTTCCTTCCCCTTGGACAGTCTCAAGAACTAGACAGTAGCTAAGTAATTTACACTAATTTACAAAGAGAAAAACCTAAGATGCTAATAGGTAAGCAGCTTGTCGAATTGCACACTTTTCAGTTGGACGCTGAACGTTCTCTTCCACTCTTGCCTGTTGTTTCTCTTGCAAATTTCAGCAGCAACTTGAAACTTAACAGTGTAGAATTCTTTCAGTGTAAATTAATCAGCTCCATTGGATCATAGAGCTAACTATACCAATAAAAAATGGGCAAATTCAAACTTCCAAAATTGTTTGAACCCAAATCTATACTTATTTGCATTCAAACTTTGTTTCCACATGGATTTATATTCCATTTCTAAAGTAAGTTATCACATTTCTATCAGTGAATCCATGTCTTATCTCTATTTACAGAAAGCCAGCTTCAGGGATAAAATAAAAAAGATGTCTTTACTTACAGTAACCTAACTGGCTAAATGGAGGGAAATGAATCTCATAATCCAGGCATTTATGTTAAATTCCTTTCCCAATCAGTTCTATCATGTAGTTGACAATAATATTTTATAATAATCCAGCGGGCACACCTGGTTCCTTTAAAGTTCATGATCTCTTATGTTATCACCATGGTGGATTCAGTCTAGACATTTTGAAATAGAATTGATTTGTTTAGGGTTTATTAGAATTATTTCTTTCCAAATTGTATTCTCAAAAAGTTTCCTTCCAAACTATCCCAGAAGGGCAGAAACATAAGCCTGCTGTCTCCTTCTCAGTCAACTCAGTTGAACAGTGCATGGCTTTTGCACACTGAGTCTAACTGGAGATGCCTCCAGGATAACCCAGTGATACCCAGTGGACTTTCTGGGGTATGAATCTGAGGTTCTTTACAGAGGTGAGAACTAGACATGAGATTTGGTAGCCCTGAGTAATAGAGAGGTTAGAGCCTTGAAAGTCAGTGAAGTTCTCAAGAACAACCTGCAGGCTACAAAGAACAAAGGGCCAGGAACAGAACCCTGGAAAACACCTACATTTTAAAGGGCTGGTGTGTATCAGTTACCTTCTCATTGCTGAGAAAAAAATACTGCCCCCAAAAATTCAATATAAAAATTCAGCTAGGAAGTTGGCTCAGGGGTGAAAGGCAATTGCTTCCAGTTTCAATTCCCAAGTCAACCACATAAAGCTGGATGCAAAAAGTGGCACAAGTCTCTGCCATTTGTTTACAGTGGCAAGCAGCCCTGGCATACACACATATGTATTAATTAATTAATTAATTAATTTTTTAACCAGTTTAAGGGAGGAAGGATTTATTTCAGCTTACAGTTCCAGGTTACAGTCCATCAAGGCAGGAATTAATTTATTTTTAAACCAGTTTATGGGAGGAAGGATTTGTTTTAGCGTACAGTTCCATCAAGGCTGGGAAGGCATGGAGCAGGAGCTTGAGATCACGTTCAATCTGCAGTCAAGAAGCAGACTACAGTGAATGCTACTGGTCAGCCAACTCTTCTTGTTACATAGTCCCGGACCCCAGCCCATGAAACAGTGCCGCCCACAGTTAAAGTGGGTCTTCCCACTTGAATTAAACTAACCAAGATAACCCCTCACCAGCATGCACAGAGGCGAACCTATATACACAATGCCTTCCAGGTGATTCTAGGCCCTAGCAGGTTGACAATCAATAAAAACAATCCCAGCTGGATCACCAAGAGATCCCATGAGGAAGATGAGTAAGGAATCATCTAATGTTAAAGTCATACAGCAAGAGATGTGATACCTCAATGATAAAGAGATGAGGAGGAGACAGTGGACCACTGGATTTTGACAATCAGCAGGTCACTAGTGACTTTGGGGAGAACGAGTTCATTACTGAGATGATGGGACACAGAAAATTGCAGTAAAAAGAAGGTGGATTCTGTAGGCTATCCCAGGAATCAGATAGAGCTCTGTGTTAGCACTATTAGTAAGGATTGAAAAGCCCGCCTCAGTCCATAATTAATACAGAATTATTAAAACATTGCTATGGTGCATATGTGATGGCACATGCCCGTGATTCTCGCACTCAGAGGCAGAGTCAGAAATATTGAAAGTTCAAGCCCACCTGGGCTAAAGAGCAAGTTCCAGGCAGCCTGCATATGTAATGAGGCCCTGTCTCAAAAATACACACATGCATGAATAGATAATATAATATAATAAATATTTATTATGGAATGACCCATCCTCTTATTTTTCATCCATCCTGAAATCCCAGAACAGTTGCGGAATCACTGCATTTAAACGTGTTATAGTGACCTTGTCATGATGATAATTAATATATGCTATCTAGTTGACAAATGTTAATTGATTCAGTAAAAAAAGATTACTATATTCAAGAAAACCACAGAGGCACACACATAAACTATGAGAACTGTTTGAACCCAAAGGGTAACACATTTTGATTATAGTAAATCAAGACACAAATAATTTATTTTGGCTCAAATGTCACGATTTGACTTTGACCAAAAAAAATTTTTTTTTAATGGTCTCATTGAATACATCAGAACTCACCAAAGAAGTTGGCAACAGTGTTAAAGATATTGTCAGCTGCTCATTCAAGGAAGGGAGGGAGGGAGGAGGAAGAGAGGGAAGGAAGAGGGAAGGAGAAAAAAAGGAAAGAGGGAGGGAGGAAGAGAAGGAAGGAAGGAAGGAAGGAAGGAAGGAAGGAAGGAAGGAAGGAAGGAAGGAAGGAAGGAAGGAAGGGAAGAGGGAAGGAAGGAAAGGGAGAATGGAAGGGATGAAATGAATCCTTTCTAACCTAATGTCCAGTGGGCTCCATAACCTTACATAATCCAGCTTTCTAGTTGTATTGCCTTCTGCTTCTTCTCTTCAATTGTTCTAAACTGCTAAGTTTCCTTACAGCTTCTCCTGCCTTGCCCTGCTCAGCAGTTCTTCATGCCATTTCCTCTGTCTGCAATGTCCTGCTCCCGTACTGCCCTTGACCTTGTACCTGCTATTCAAGATGATTTTGAGCTTTCTCTTCCTTTAAGCTAAGTCAGAAGTCGAGTTCTGATCTGAAATACCTCGCAGGCTGTGCTCTCAGTTTCTGTCCTATATCGAAAGGTCACCAAGGTCTCCATTGTACACAGCATATTTCTTTGCCTAATTAAGATTTTAAAAATGAAGTAATTGATTCAAAAATTAACACTGCAAATCATGCAAAATCTTATTTTGACAGAAAGCCATCTCTCAGTGAATGGCTTCACCAGTCAGGTCCCTTGGGCCAGTCAGGTACATAAAAGCTGAATAGTCACATAAAATGAAAGTGACAACATGATTCTCCACAGCTTTTCAGAGCAGTTGTCACACGATGCTGACCTGAACCTCAGCATCAGTTCCTGTTCTGAGCACCACCACCTGCTCCTTGACCTGAAGGGACAGTTGTGGCTGGGTCCCCAGGACAAAAATGGTCTTTAAACCTCTTCAGAGTCCTCTTTTATCCTCCCCTCTCCCACTCCAAATTTGAAGTGAATTTAGTAGACATAAAACTCTAATAGACTGAATGTCATTTTGTTTTTTCTGCATTTTGTGGGCTTCTTCTTGGCAGCTTTGGACTATGCATGCTGCCTAAATAAAAATTGTGGAAAAGAATAAACCAAAATGTCTGTGAATAGGGCCAAACTCTAAGCCCCAGAGATGATGTACATTTATTTGCAACATAAATATACTACAAAAAATCCATCTCTAGAGATTTAAGGGTCTCATTTCTACCCTGGGAATGTGGGCTTATTAGCAACTTTCTTAGGTTTTCTCAATTGCTATATTTTCCTTCCGTGTAACAGTATTGAATTCACACCCTGCTATCTATGTGACATTAACTAAGGTCCCTACACCTTGTTGCCCCACCCAGTATCTGTAAAATAGGGTTCATGGTCCAGCCTGCAGTTGTGCTGGCTTGAACAGGTAACAGTTATGAAGCACTGACCATACAGGGCTGTGAATGGTCTCTTTTAGTCCTCACGGCAACCCACAGTGAAAGACTGTAGCATTATTGCCAGTTTTGCAGACTTAGGGGAGTTGAAAAGTTGCAGAAAGTCACACAATTAGAAAACTGCAGAACTGTATTTGTAGCCTCAGCCAGAAGACTACTGACTCTCAGATACCTGCTGGAGCGATCCGAGGGCTGGCCGGCCTGGGATGGTCTGGGATGATCTCGGCTCTTACCTGGCTGTTTCACGTGAGATCTCATCCTCCAGCAGGTGCTCTAAGTTAGTTCTCATAGCAAAGGCAGGAGAACACAATCACGAATGGAAAGCAAGATCTGAGAACTAGCCTATCAACCACTGCATTCTCTTAGTCCGAGCAACTCACAAAATCAGCCTGATTCAAGAGCTGAGGAAAGAGCTTACATCTCTCAATCAGAGAAGCTACAAAGCCCCTTGTCAAAGAGCACGGGCATAGGGAAGCGTGGACAATGGGGGCCATGAGTGGATTGATCCATGACATGGCGAATGCCCTTTAGCTGCTATTATAGTCACTTTATAGATGGCTAATACTCTACAGAGAAGGGCTGGGAACTTATAAAAAACTTAAGTCAAATCCTAATGAGTTTTAAAGGTAAGAGATTGCTTCTATAAATGCAAATTTGAACAAGATGATGACATCAGATATGTTCTACTTTTCCCTTTCTCTGATTCTACATTTTATCTAAGGACCCCATACAACTTGGAATTTCACTGTGGTGATTATAACATAGTAAATATGTAGCCAAAGAAAGAGAGGGTTGGCTTTAGTGTATATAACTCATCGAAAGAAACTTTCAAGATGAAAATTCTTGAACTTCCATCCCTTTTTAAATTATCTCAGAGCTGTTTTATGAATTCAGAATCAGCCCCCTTTCTGATGGTAAGCAGGAAAAAGGAATCCCAGTAAACACCAATAACCCCAATGGTTATTGGGAGTGGGAGGGGCCTCAGTGGACTGGGGACAGGGGAGAGAGAAAATGAGTATAGCCTGATGGGAATATGACCAGCACCTGATAGGTTCATTCAATAAAAGTCATAATCAAATATTCCATGAAAGAATTAAGCACACAAAATATATAAATTACAGAAGAAACTTTGCATAATCTTTGAGGTGAACCTAAGCTAAAGGAGAGATTTAAGAATTGTAAATAAATTTAAATACCTTGAGAGGAATAGGTTTTACCTATGGTCTTATTCACCACCAGTGGATCAAATAGTAAAGTGCAGCATTTTGGTAACATCCCTCTGTGGTCTGAGAGCCAACAGCCTGGGCATCATCTGGAGCCTGATAGAGTGGCACAGACTGATGAGAATCTACACTTAGCATGGTTTCCAGGAGCCGCTGGGTATCATACTCGGTCAAGTTCTCCATCTTCCTCCTTGGACAAACCAGACCCAAGCTTCAGTTCCTTTAGTTAGACCATCATCATACTGGTCGCAGGTTTGTCATGGAGTTAGTGAGACAATGGCATTGGAGTGTTAGATACAAGCTGAGAGAGCCAGGCACTCATGTCTGCCATCCACGCTGAACAGCTCTGGAGGGAAGTATGGCCATGAGCCTGCAGCTCTCGAAGTTTTCGTGTCAGGAGATTTTCAAAGTGCAGCAAGTTTCCATTTGCATTGGGGTTTTCCTATCACATGTCACTCAGGGAGCCCCAATGCCAGCTGCTGGGAAAATGTTTACAATCCTGATCCCAGGCTGGGGAGATGGCTCAGCAGTTAAAGGTGCTGCATGTATCTGGACTTCATTTGCAGCAGCATGAGGCCTCTCTCTCTCTCTCTCTCTCTCTCTCTCTCTCTCTCTCTCTCTCTCTCTCTCTCTCATCTCTCTCGTCTCTCTCTCTCTCATAAATGAATAAAAATTAATTACCCTACCCACTGAGCTTCTGACTACTGGTTCCCAGTGTTAGTTCCTTCAAATCTCTGAGACAGTCTTAGTAGCTGGGACAGAAACCCTTTGGCTCTAAGTTCCCAGTGATAGATGTGTCTGAGAAAGGCTCTTAGCCTCTGTCTTCTCCCTCCTTCTTGCTACAGTGCTCCACCACGTGTGGACTGGGGGCCTACTGGAGGAGTGTGGAATGCAGCACCCACAAGGATGCCGACTGTGCAGCCATTCAGAGGCCTGACCCTGCCAAGAAGTGCCACCTCCGCCCCTGTGCTGGCTGGAGAGTGGGAAACTGGAGTAAGGTAAGCTCTCGGGCTGGTCTTCAGGGAGAGGGCGGGCACTTTTATAAGCCCTTGCGTAGGGTGGGTTCTCCTCCTTGCCAACTTCAGCCTCTTTTTAAAAATCATAGCTCAGTAAATCACAGGCATTATCATCATCCTACTTTAAGTTACACAAGCCTCGGAAGTATAGACTTTTTATTACTACACACATTTTTGTCTACCTATCCTTACTCATAAGATAAATTGAAATAAAAACGTAAGTTTTAATAATTAATTGCACCCGTCAGCATGTAATACTATTTCTAAATTACTTCAAATGAAAATTATAATTGTATAATGAAAAATTATAAATTGATATAGGTATATATATATATACATACACACACATTAAATCATGGCTCAGTGACCCTTTTCAACACAAACATACACTTTAATCAGTACAGCTTATCTGCCTAAAGTGAAAAGAAAGCAGAGGCATTAGAATAATTTTGTCATTCAAAGTATATTCCAATGCCAGGCATGGTGACACATGTCTATAATCCTAGCACCTGAGAGGCTGACGTAACAGGATCATGAATTTTAACTATCCTGGGCCACATGACACCCTGTCCCAAAGACAAACAAAAAATGACATTTCAGCTTTTGACAACCCTCACTAACTCACAGGCATAGTCCCCTGTGAAAGGTATGGGTTGGGTTTTCAGGTTAGCCTTGGTGCTTTGGAAGCACTAGCCAGTCTATCTACCCTTCCACCCAAACCAGAGCTGAATCAGCCCTTGAGGGGACACTGGTCAATGGTGGAGTTGAGGACATGGCAGGTAGGAAGAGCAGGTGTGAGCTGTCTATACACCTTCTGTGTGCCACAAGTGCCCAACACTAGGATTCCTGTGAGTCACTGTCCCCTCTCCAGGGAGTCAGTTTCCATTACATCAGACTGGGGAAAAGAGAAAAGAAAGAGCTACCCAGGAAGTTGGGGAAGGCTTGGGATCCTGTGGGTTCCTTCATCTGAAGCTCATATGGCATATTCCCAATTCTAAGAAGCTATCAACTGGTGGATATGTCATCACTTCGATGACTCCTTTTCAGGAGGAAGAAAATATGTACGTCCATTGCATGACACATACCAATTTCAGAACCAGAAAATTTCTATAATTAGGTAATTCTTATGCTGGGAGAGATGTAGGAAGTGGCGAAAAGGAACTTGAATACCCCGAGGTGGCTCTAAGGGCTATGTATTCAGGACATACGGCACCACCCACTTCCCACAGGTTTCTGAGAGAGATGTAGGGGCAATGAGAGAGCTCCCTCTATGGGGATCCAAGATGCCCCATCCCAGGAGTACTTAAGGGACTGGTTTGCATGGAATGGATATAGACATCCTCAGGAATGGCCACCCTCTGAGGCACACCATGCCAGCATGCTCTCCCCCACCCCAACTGCATAATCTTGCAACAGCCTGTGAGGTAATGGTTACATAGTATCCCAGTTTGCAGATGACTCCTGAGGCTCAGAGTGCATTGGCCTTATCCAAGGCTCATGACCAGTGAGGGACAAATGGGAATTCTGAAAGGAGTCTCTTAGACCACTGGGCAATCCTGACTAAAACAGGAATTCCCATCTATCCCTGCCAGACATCCATACCCTCATACCTCCAAACTAAGGTTTCTGACTCCGCAAGCCCAAGCTGGAGGGCTGGTTGGGTGGCTTTCTCCATGAACAAACATGAAGGGAAACAGTGGCCTGTGCCTCATGTAACCAGCCTCTTCATGCTGGAAGCCTGAGGCCTCGTGGGGGAGAGGCAGGAATGGAGGCCTAATGCCAAGGACTCAAGGGTTACCTCTGCGTTTGCTTTCCATGCAGTGCTCCCGAAACTGCAGTGGGGGCTTCAAGATCCGAGAGATCCAGTGCATAGACAGCAGGGACCACCACCGAAGTCTGAGGCCATTTCACTGCCAGTTCCTGGCTGGCATTCCTCCCCCACTGAGCATGAACTGTAACCCAGAGCCCTGTGGAGAATGGCAGGTGGAGCCCTGGAGCCAGGTATGTCGGAAGGGACACACACCTTTGTCTAGATCTCAGATAAGCTCCCAGGAAGGGACACACACCTTTGTCTAGACCTCAGGTATGCTCCCCGGAAGGGACACACACCTTTGTCTAGATCAGGAAGACTACACCTGCATCATGCCAGTGGTTGGAGTCCAGTTAGTGCACCCACACTGTGTGGGAAAAACTGAGCTCCAACACTCAGGAGCTGAAAGAATTCCTTGGAGATGATGTGGTTCGGTTTCAACCATGATAATGCAATGTTTTATGACTAGCTGGCCTTGCAATTGGGTAATTGGAGCCCCTGCTGGGGAAATGAACACAATGAAATGACTTGAAACAGTACTACTGTGATGAGAGCTATTTAGAGCAGAGTCACACACACCTGTTGAGGCTTCTCGGGCAGGCAGGGGATAATGGTCAGATCCTTTCCCCACACTATAATTTTAGTTCCTTCTCTCAGTTATATGTCCACATCATTATTTGCACAGACAGAAGCGTGTGTGTCTCTTTTGTGAGAGTCCTAACTCTGATGGGTTTTGGTTTTTGACATGAGAAAACAGGAATTCTTTGGTAAAGCATGATGGTCTCATTTTTCAATAGATATATGCATCTATAGCTAAAAAAAATACCCCCAACTATATCTCTGCATAGGGGAAAGATGAGAAGAAAATGAATACAGCATATTGTGAATGTCTGGGATAGTTTCTTTATCTCCACAATGAATCACAATAGGTAGAGAAATAAAGACTCAAAAAGAGAAAAAACTTACCTGAGGTTGAACTAGAACATGGGGGACATGCTAACATCTCTGCCGATTCTATTACAGAAGTTGGCTCAGTGGGTACAAAGTGAAGAGAGGAGTGAGGGGAGTGAATGGATCTATTACAGAAAGGAGTACCTGCCATCTGCTAGGAAGGGAAGGTAGATAATAACAGTCTGGGGACACAGAGTTGATGTAGAAAGCTGATTCCCCCAAAGCTTCGTCCTGCCACTGAGTGAAACACCCATGACGGTTCTGAGGTCTTCAGTGAATAACTATGTGGTGTTTTTCTGGGCAGCCTGGAACTGTCCTCACTTCCCCTCCCCCACTCAACTATGGAGTACCTGGTTGCCCCATGTTGGAACCCAGGTCTCCAACTTCCCGTCCCCAGTGGCAAACACTTTACCCTCCAAGTCATCTCACTAGCTACCTCCCTTTTGGGGGGGAAGGGTGTCTCAGGAGCCTGGCCTGGATCTGTCCAGGTGAAGCTTCCAGCTCTTGAATTTGCAGAGGAGTTTAGGTTGACTGCTCTATAATTAGTTTTCCTCCTTTTCCTTCTACTTAGTCTGGTGGCTTTGAATCTTATGTATATATTTAAATTCACAGGGATCCAAGACAGAGGATTTTTCTCTTTTGCTCCTCAAATAAGATAAAACCAGATTAAATAAATGAAAACTATCTGGATTGGTTCTCAAAGCTGAAATGTTGTGAAGGCAACATATTAGCTATTTTGTTCAGCATAAAGTTAATTGTATATGTTTCCTACATTCTTTATCACAAAACACATAGTGCCTGATATGATTGGCTTGATATTGATGAGATGACCATGATTTGTTGAGTTATTTTTGTTGTAGCCATGCCATAAATACCTGTCCAAGGTGTTGTCAAAGTATTCACATTATTTTTATGATTTTTAATGAATCACCTTAGAAGCATCATGAAAATAAGACAACCTATAGCTTGTAAAATTATTCTGAGAAGCAAAAACCTAGCATGTCTCAGAAGTGTGTCCCTTTAGATATCCAACTTTTCATCTCAAGTTTATTGTATCATCATTGAAGCCCATGAATCAGAAGCCTGAGCCAATATACATCAGTGTTACTCCACTTGTTGCTGGGATGAATCTCTAAACCAGGCACAGTTTGGGGGAGGAAAGTATTTATTGAAACTACAGATTGAAGGGAAGTTCTGTAACAGCAAAAGAGGCTGGCCCTCTTTCACAGAGAGAACAACCCATCACCTACACCATACACACAGAACAGGAAACAGGCAGGAGGGCCAAAGAGAGAATTTCTTCCCCTTTATATAGGCTTAGGGTGGGGTCTTGCAATCCTTCCCCAGATTTAATGGCTTCCTGAGTCTCTGGAATTTCCCTCCTGCACTGCCCACAGAGGAAGGGATGTTTACTTCCAGCTTCTTTGAGCTTCTTACTTCTGCCCCTTGCTGAGAGAGTGCCTTCCTGTAAACATCCTCAGAGATCCACCCAAGATAATTAAAAAGATCAAGTTGACAACAAAACCTAACCATCACACTCTTCCCAGCAGAGAAACATGTAATACTAAAACTGTATGGGTGGGTAGGGAAGACTGAAGTCCATCTCAATAGGAGGCAAACAGAATGTGTGTTCCCCTTTTAGGGTGCCAAAGGTAATCCTATTATTACAATTGATTTTAAAATTTTACTTGTTGATTTCTAAACATTTGTGCCTGAAAGCAAAACAAATAACAATATAACTCTTCTGGAATGACAACTCATTTGATACACAGATAACATAATATTTATTCTGGAAAGACTACTCATTTGAGTTTTAAACCATTTTTTTCTTTTGACATGTTGCTTGATGTTGGATGATTATTTGGTATCTTCTGATTTTTTACTACCTTTCATCCTCAAGAATATATCAGCCTCTCTTTCTTTGTTGTGTTTCACCATTTTTACTTAAATCAACTGGATTGGTCATGATCAGGAATCTGTGAAGATGTATGTTCTAGGTTCCAATACTAACTTCTCTAATACTACAGCAAAAATGATAGTAAAACATTTTACTGCTCCCAGTGAATGTGCCCCACCTGATTTATACAGAATCTTGACTTTACTGTGCATCAGTGTTCCAGGTCCTGTGGAGGTGGCCTTCAGGAGAGAGAAGTGTCTTGTCCTGGAGGTCTCTGTGACTGGACCAAAAGACCCCCATCCACTATGCCCTGCAACAGGCACCTTTGCTGTCGTTGGGCCACTGGAAATTGGGACTTGGTAAGAGTTGGTTTCAAATGCTTTCTCCTACCTTAGCTTTAAATAAGAAAAGAGCATCTACTTTATTTTGGTTATAAAAACACTATACATTCATTACAGATGTTCACTACGCTCACTGCTGTGTAGTGAGTTTCTATGGTCATTTTCCATCCAGTACTTCCACATCTGCTCAGTGTTGCCTCGTAGTCATTGAGGGTCAATGTTTACTGTCTTGAGATCAGAAGAGAAAAGATCAAAAACTTTCAAAGAATAAAAGATCAAATACTAAAATTATTCCAGCAGCACAAGGCCTAGGAGAAAGGTTAATTTGGGCCCCAATTCCTTGGGCTCTTTATCTTTTCTTAGAGCCAAGCATAGTCAGTCACCTATGTCCTGAGGTTTGAGAATTTGTCTGACTTAATGAGTTTAGGCTTCTTGTCTGCCCACAGATTAGTTTGCCATATAGAAGACCACACACCAACTCAAAAGTTCATGTATAGGAAGTATAGTCCTGCACATCTGGGATCTCCTGGTGGACAAGATAGCCACAAAACCTTTTCCACATTTACCTAATTAATCTTTACCCTTATTTCACAATAATTATTCCATCAAGTTAATTAATTGAAACTTACTAAACCATTGTCAAATAACTTAATCTTCATTAAGCTGTCTATCTCAAGACACCTTATGAATGTTCATCGAATTATTAATATTCACTGCCCTCAGAAAGCTTTGAATGTTATGAATTTCACAGTTTAACCGTAAGCTTCAAAGAACTGGTTGTTTTCCTAATGGCAGCTGACAGGTCTAAGGCAGCAGCAGCCTTCTTCACCTCTGCAGGTTAAATGCAAGTCATGGGCACTCCTGGAAAGCCATGGTCCCCACTTCCTAGATGGATTTTAGGATTAGGGTCTGCACAAATACCCCAAGTACTTTAAATCAAATGAAATGTGACCCTTAGAAGGAGTGTTTTAATGAATGTACACAGTCATGAAAAGGCTGCAAGTTTGAGCCCCTGGGAGTTTGGGGAGGTGGAAAAGCATCTCATGGAAAATTTAAAACTACAAAGGAATACTTGTCAATGTTGCTCTCAGTTCCTGAGGGCTCGAGAGGCGGCAGTTTCTAACATTGGAGGTGGGAATGATTAGAGTGCCTTTGGAAGAGCCGCATGTTACAAGTTAATACTTGTGCATGTCTGAGAACAGGGGGCATAGAGTGGCTCACAGATACCAAGACAGCCTGTGGCATTATTCTTGACCTCTGTGATACAGTGCTGAATGTAGTAGCTGACTTCTAATTGCTGGGACAAAACATCTACCCAAAGCAGCTTATGGAAGGAACAGGCGTATTTCTAGCTTATGGTTTCAAGGGGAAGTTTCAACATGGTGGAGAAAATATGGCAAGAGCAGACAGCGGGCATCACATCTCATGGCAGCAGGGAGGAAGTAGAGAAAGGTGAGCTGGCTAGCACTGGCAAGTGGGGATGGACTAGGAAATCCCAAGGCCCATACCCAGTGACACAACGTTGAGCAAGAAGGGTCCCTAAGCCTCTACCAGCTGAGGGTTAGGTATGAGTTTGTGGTCATTTGCGTGGATATCCTCCAATAGATTCAGGAGTTTTATTAAAAACTTGTCTCTACCCTCCTGGCTGGAGGAGGTGTCACTGTGGGTGGATCCTAGGGTTCAGCCCTAAGGTGTTATTACAGTGAGGAAACTGGAATTTCGACCTAAGTATGGGTCTCTGGACTCTGCCTGGAGTCCCTGCTGTTTGGCTGCCCGGGGTGTGCTGGCTTTTGGAGGTGCTTGTGGTAGTTTTTCCTTCTGCTTGGATCTGTAAACTTCAAATAAATCCCTTCTTCCCATAAGCTGTGTTGGTTTGGAAGTTCATCCCAGCAACTTGAGCTGATTTTGACAGAGGTTTAGTCAAAAACAAATGAGGCTATGAGGCATGTGTTACATTTAAACCATCACACTGAATGATTAAACAAATCAGTCTATGGATTTGAATACAAGCATTTGCCTCTATTCCCCAAACTCCACTAAATAGGGAGAAAGGAAAAATGCTGAAAATGTACAAGCACACAAAAACAAAACTAAAGGAGGCCAAGAGGTAATACCAGCGGGCGGGTCAATAAAATTACAATCTTGAAACAGATGAACAAACCAACAGTAAACCAAGAATGCCAGAGAAAGCAGGTATTATACCAGTACCCAGACTCTACTCATCCATCTGGAGGCAAGACCAAGGTGGGGGTGGAAGGGCCTGAAAAGTGGTAATAAAAGTTTAATATTTAGATTTTCTTATATGTCCCAACCAGAACCCGAAAGTCTTTTCTCTGAGGTGGTAAAACCAAGAGACACTAAAATCAGGTAGGCTTGGTGGGGCAATAATTCATCTCTCAGATAATTGAGTGAAAACGCCTCCAGTGGGATGCCCCCTTTCAGTGAGTTCCACAGAAGTCTGGCCTACCCCTTGGGAAAAAAAGCTACACATTCTGTCTCTTTCTGGTCCCTCCAAATAAACCCATCCATCGGATCTCACCTGACTCATTCTGAAGTGCCACAGATAGCTTACATTTACCAGACATTTCATGGAAAATAGCGTATGTCCACCAGACATTTCATGACAGCCTCTGTTCAGCAGACATTTGATAAAGCCACATATATCAAAGGCAAAACAGCAAATAAAAAGGGGCCTGGCGTGGTACTGCACTCCTAAGAGGCTGAGGTAGGAGGAATACTATGAGTTCTAGGCCATCCTGGGATGATGGAGTGAGTTCAGGGTCAGCTTGGGCTAGAGTTAGACCCTAGCTCGAAAAACTGAAAAAAAGAAAAGAAAAGGAGTGTAAAAATGAAAATAAACCGAGAAAAAGGGGTAAGAAAAATAGTTATCAGGCAAGCTGTTATAAAATCAAAATATTAAAACTTTAGGAAAGGAGAATGGAGGAACTTAAAGCAAGAAAATCATCAAAAAACTAACACATGAAAACTTTTCCAAATATGAAGGTTGTGTGTCTCCATAGCAAAAAGCTACAGGTGCCATAACTAAAGGAGAAAATGCTAGGGTGGAGGAGATTTTCTCTATGTTGGGGGGAGGAGGAAATAAAAATTACGTTACATAATTGTTACAAAGATTGAAATGGAGAAATCAAGAAGACCTCCTTTGTGCATAAAGCATATTAATGACAGGAACAAGAATGTGATTTAAAGCACATGCTGGCCTTCATTTGTGAGACATCAAATGAATTCCCCCATCTCTCCATGTGATCTATGTTCTATGTTGCTGTTGGGAATAACAGAACCAGGTCTTCAGAGGTATCTTTCATAGCTTCACGGACCAAATATTTGCCACATTTTAAGGATCAACTTTTCAAAAAAAATAACTTTTATGAATAGAACATCTAAAACTGAAGAAAGCCAGTATAGTATTGGTTACGTTTGGGGGATAAGACATTCAGTGAGCCCGTAATCTTTGCAGAGTGTATCAGATATTTACACATTACTGGGACAAAATACTTGACCAGCAGAAAAAGGTTTCTCTCCTCTCTCTCTTTCTCTTTCTCTCTCTCTCTCTCTCTCTCTCTCTCTCTCTCTCTCTCTCTCTCTCTCTCTCTCTCTCTCTCTCTCTCTCTCTCTCTTACCTCAGCCTTCCCACTGCAGGGTTTAAAGGCATGAATGAGCCACCATAGCCGACTATGAAGGGTTTGATTTAAAGTTCAAGTTGTCAATCAACACAAACCATCAAACTGGAACTTCTGCTTTACCTCATCCTAATATGGATGCCAAGTTCTACACTCATATTTTACAGATCCAAAAAAGTAGATCTAAGCCCTCAGAGAGCTATACCTTCTCTCAAAACCCCCAAATTCATAGCATTACCACAATTCACAAAACTCAAGTTCATAATCATACTTCCTGCTTAATCCCCTAGTTAAACACACACAGACTCCTTATCTTAATCACGTGATTTTACTTGGCTAATAAATTCATGAACAAAGATTGCTTTCTTTGTTATTCCACCTAGTTTAGAAGTGACTCTCGTGGACTAAATTTGCCCTTCCCAGGAGGACTTGTAGGACTCCAGCGCCTAGAACCAGCTCCGCCTTACCTCTGTTTCCAAGAAGCAGAAATCAGAAAAAGAAGTCAATTGGTCTCTCTGAAATAATCTTACCTTACAGAGGAAGACAGTGTGGGACAAGTGACCCAGGACAATAAACAATGAGCAAGAAATCCCAAACCAGACTCTCTCCTAGCCTAGCTGGTTATTTCCATCATTCTTTCTGCCCTCTGTTGCAGACTTTCATTGATTCAGGCAAGCATCTTAAACAGGGAGCCACCTCTCCAGCCCCTTGTATTGACTCAGAATGAATCAGTTAGGTAGTTAGCTTACTCTTTTTCTTGCCCAGACCCATAAAGAATCTGAAGGTAAATTGACTGAATAAAATTACCTTCAGATTTAATTACAGAAAACTCTGACTTTATAACACAAGTCCCAAATCAAAAGGCCTCTTCCTGTCCTGCTTCCCTTCCTGATTTCTGGATTCATCCCTATTCCTGCCTCCATCCTACCATGGCCTTCCTCTTCCATTTCCCCTCTTGCCCTGCTCCTAGCTTCATGAATAGTACTTCCTGTTTCACTCACGTCTCATCACCAGCCCCAAATCAAAACCATGGCCCAAAAGAAAATTTTTTAAGATTTTTTCTTTTTTTTAATATTTTATTTATTCTTTTTCAAGCAGAGAGAGAGAGAGAGAGAGAGAGAGAGAGAGAGAGAGAACATGCACCAGGACCACCACCTTGTGTGTCTGGCTTATGTTGGTCCTGTGGAATTGAACCCAGGGCCTTAGGCACTGGAGGCAAGTGCCTTAACTGCTGAGCCATCTCACCAGTCAAGATTTTTTTTTCTCTTTTCCTTTTAATTCAACCTTTCTCTATATGTTTCTCTTCATGTATTCTTGTCAAGATGAGTGTTTGGGTTGGGAGTTTTAGCTACAGCTAAGGTCATAAACCCTACCAGCAAGTTCTCACTCCCATTCCCTCTCTAAAGATATGCTTCCTTCAATGACATTCTTTCCGCTGGTTTTCTCCACTTCTGCTTGACAGCAAGTGTAGTAACTGTGCCCAGTTTTGCATATTTCACCTTCAGATGAAATCTCTTGTCTGAATTCCAAATTTGCAATCATGCGCCCAAATGGCCTAGCTTGTTTCGGAGACCCTCCCTTGAATCAGTCAAGTAGAGCAGAGTGGGTATGGTACTAACATGGGTGGTTACACCTCAGGTTTGTAGCCATGTGGTAGAAGCAATAGGCCATTCTTGAATATAGAAAAGAACTCTTCAAAGCCCCCCACGGGGTACTAAGGTAAATTCAATCCAATAGCCGGTAACCTATGACTTTCTCCAAACTCAGATCTCCAAATTATTAGTGCTTTTATTCTGAGGAGCTTTCAGAAATTCTCTTGGAAGTTGAAACTTCCCCATCATGGGCTGTGGTGGGCTGAGGTGCACTGCTGATGCTCCTTCGGTGGTCCTGAGGGGAGAATCCCAACTCTCTGTGTGACCCTCTCTTTCAGTGTACTGCTTCCTGTGGCGGTGGTTTTCAGAAGAGGACAGTCCATTGTGTCCCCTCCGAGAACAGTACAACTGAGGGCCAAGACCAGTGCCTGTGTGATCACGAACCCAGACCTCTAGAACTGCAAGCATGCAACCAGCAAGACTGCAGGAAGAGTGCTGGTGGGTCACTGGGCTTGCTCAGTGGGAGGGGAGCTTTGCAGAGTGAGCCATTCTGCATCTCCATGTGGAGAGCTTCTAGTCTCCTTTTAAAGTCTCGATGCTGAAGAGCCTAACCAGCAGCTGTGGGAGCGAGCTGCTGACTTGGTGATTCCTTGAGGAATCATCAGAGCACGTTACACTGATGTCATCCCACACAAATAAGAATGACTAGGTCTGAAAGTTGTCCTGGCCTTCCTCAGGAACTCATCCAAGTATGGAATGGTCAATAAATCCAGTTAGAGTCTTAAGACTGGTTCTCCAGAAGCAGGCTCTAAGGAGAAGGGGCATGTGCAAGGGATTTATTAAAGAAGTGCTTCCACAGAAGAGCATGAGGGTGTGAGCAAAGCAAAACAGAAGAGGAAGGAGATGCAGACAGGATGCCTCACAGGTGCCTGGAGCTCAACCTTTGCCTGGTGTGAGTGATACAGACCTAAGTGTTGTCTTCTTTTGAGCCAACATGGACTTTCACACTCCTCTACTGTCCAAATGTTGGTGAAGGAGAAGTGAATTTACAGGCATGAAGAACTCAGTACTAGGAGCAGAGGAGATAGCTCATTCAGCAAAGTGCTTACCTAGCAAGCATGAGGGCATGAATTTTACCCCTAGAAGCCACACTTAAAAAAAAAAAGATGGGCTTGGTAGCATGCATTTGTAATCCCTACGCTGGGAAGGCAGAGACAGATGGATCACTGGAGCTCACTGGTCAGCCAATCTGCCTTACTTTCCAAGTTTGAAACCAGTGAGAAAGCCTGTTAAAAAATAATGTAGTTGAGAGGGATTGAGGAAGACAGCCAACATCAGCCTCTGACCTTCACATATACACCAGAGGATGTATACCTAAACACATAGGTGCCCCCACATACATGAGAATATACATACACATATGCATGCACACCACACACACACATACACAGAGGAAAAAGAAGACAAATGCTTAACCCTGAAACAGTTCTGTTACTTCCCTCAGGCAAGGTACTTTTTCTCCAAACCCCAGTTTCCTTATCCATAATGAATGGTTCAACCATGAGCTCTAGTGTCCATTTTATTGGTATATTTGGCACCATTGATCTACCAGATTTCTAAATTAAATTTAAAAGCTGGGTGATGGTGAGTTTGTTCAGTGGTTATGGGTACTTACTTTGCAAGCCTGATGAACAGAGCTCAAATCCCCAGCACATGCATCTCAAAGCTCCCAGAGCCTGCTAATCTCAGCTTCCCAGTAGCAAACATCAAGAGAGAGCTTGTCTAAAACAAGGTGGAAGGAGAGGTCCAACACCCCAAGTTGTCCTCTGACTCCACACATGCACCATGACACACATGTCCCCAAACACACACATACCTGTCAACCAATGAGCAAATCAATGTTACAACAATAAAACCAGGAGTAAAAAGCTCTCTCTCAGTAGGAAGCAATGTTCTGGTTTTTGTCTTATGTTTTCCGTAGCTTGTCTATGTTAGTTACAGGGAAAATGCTTAAAGCAAATGCAGTCTAGACATTGAGATTCAGGGTCAAAGTGAATTCACACTGCTCCTGACTCGAGACCTGGCTGTGAGGCAGACGATACATCAGCTAGGCATCATGCTGCCTCTGAAGAAGTGGCTTGTGGATTCTACACTCAGGTAACCTTCTCCTAAAGAGTTTTTAAAATATAAAGAAATCAAAAGTTTGGTAGTAATATATTCTCAGTCTTGCCACAAAGCCCTAAATAATTACAAAGTGATAAAAATTACAGAGGAGAAACTTGGGAGATACCACCGTTAATGGTCAATGAAAAAAATCATCAATAGTCACATGACAGGATACAGTGAGAAAAATCATAGAATTAGGTCTGTGATTGCATCATAAAATTCCTGGGGATGGACATTCTACCTTAAAAAATTCAAGCTCAAAAAAACTGAGAAATATTCCACACTGAAAGAGTCTAAGAAATTTGAAACTAGGAAACTAGCTCAATTTTTACACAGCTGTAAAGAAATATGAAATCATTAAATTTGCAGGGCAGTGGAGGGAATCTATAAAGTATCTTGTTGTCGTAGTCAGTCACACGCTGCTGGGATGAATCTCCAAACCAGGCACAATTTGGGGAGGAAAGTATTTATTATTGAACTAACAGATCCAGGGGAAGTTAAGAAAAAAGGCTGGCTCCCTTTCACAGAAGTAATCAGAGAGAGAGAAACCCACCACCAGCACCTCAAGCAAGCACACTGTAACTCACAAAATACTGAACTTCCAGACTGGGGTTCCAGCTTTGGCTTTTCTTTTGCATATCTACCCCTAGTATTTTGCATCCAATTTGAAATACCTCAGGGCTAGACCCCAGGAGGCCAGGCCAAAGTGACACTTTCTCCAGTCAGAAGGCTGAAGATAATTCACAATTATAATAAATTCTATTGGGGGACATTTACTCAAAACTACCACACATGTTAAGTGAGATAACCTGGACCCAGAAAGACAAAAAAATTGCATGTTCTCCCTCATAAATAGATCCTAACTTTTTTTCTAACAGAACCAACTTTTATTGTCTGTTTTGTATAGGAAGAAATGGAAAACTATTCATAAAATTTAACCACCTAAGCTGGGCATGGTGGTGTATACACACTGGTTATCCCAGCACTTGGGAGGTAGCAGGAGGAGGATCAGGAGGTCAAGGTCATCCTAAACTACATAGCCCGATCCTAACTTTTAATGTCTGTATGTATGTCAATAAGAGGGCTGAGATTGGGTGTAAGCTATGAAACTAGGTAGGCGACCTCCAGAGGGAAACAAGAGCCCAAGAATCTGGGGTGTGGGTGGGGCAAGAGGATACCGGGGAAGTGAAGGTGGGGAAACGGAGAGGGAGGACATAGGGGAATAAGAGGAGAAGAGAAGTGAGGGGAGAAAACACAAACTTTGTCTGAAACATGCCCTAATGAAACCCATTCCTAGCAGGGGAAGCTAGACCCATTATTTCTAAACTGGACACTGAGAACAAGCTTCCAGACCTGGGTGGGATTGGAAATGGGTGAGCTCAGCATGTCTGTGGTGGAATCATCTGGGTGGGGGAGTCTGGGATCCATTTGCTACATAAGAGGAGAGGCCAGGAGAAGGAGCTGGGCTGGAAATCTTGGACCAAGTTCACTGAAAGGAAAACATTGTCAATATGATTTTCTTGTGCAGCTTCTTTCAGCCCTTGCATTTGAGGGTGGCAGAGTGGCTTCCATTTTCCTTACTTAAACATCGAAGGCTCACTTCCAGAAGTGTTACTAACGTTCTGTCTTCCAAACTCTTGCTACCCAAAGTGTGATGCCTGGTCCAGCTGATGTGCCATCTTCTAGGGGTTGGCTAACCTCAGCCTCTTGTGACTCAGGTGCCATCAGGACTTGACAGCAGCTGTGTTGTAGACCATGAAGCCAACTTGAGATCCTCCTCATTTCATCCTATCATCTAGGACACCATGTTTCCAAAATGTTGCTACTATTGAACTCCTTCTATGCAGTGCTTTCTATAGAATCAAAGCAACCCCTTGGTCTTATTTGATCATACCTGCTGTTAATGGGTTATTTATAATTATATGTAGGTTGTCTCTAACTGTCAAATTCCTGAACAATACAATCTTAGATAATGAAAACAGGGAAAAATTGGTATTTTTCATCTTGAAATCTCACACTGAATAGATGATGACTCACAGTCAGCTAGCAAATGATACAAATAACAATGAATTCCACTCACTGACAATTATCAGGACAAGAGAAGTTAATTATTAGCTTCTCATGAAGGCAGAATCAGGCTTACTCATATCTATATACAAGAACTTCCTTGATTGAAGGAGCCAACCACACTTTGTCATCCTCACACACTGACATGCTTTGATTCCATGCTAAACTGTCACCAGCCATGATGGGACACATTCCTGTAGCCGTCATGTAAGATCTGGTATGAAGTCATATAAAGTAGATTCTGTCTCACATCCCATTTGACTTCTTTTAGGTGTCATCTGTTTTTTAATAAAATCTTACTTAGAACTACCATTTCCATAGTAGAAATTAAAATTCTTTTCTAAGTATCTAGGTGAAAAGCAACAGCAAAGCAAAACTCTGTAAATACCATTCCAGGTTTTTGGTGTTTGCCTTTCCTTTTTAATTTGATGAGTTGAGGGTAGAAAAGATTGTTATAAGAACATTTGGACTGAACTTAGATCCAATGTTGATAGATGTGAACATCTGAAGCTGTGAATTTTCTACTGAAAGATATTGACTGGCCTCAAGGAGCTCTTAGTCTTACGGGAATTTTCAACAGCATTAAAACTGTTTTTAAACTTTCTTTAATGTAAATTATTCTTCCTTCAACCTAGACCCAGCTGCCTGCAAGAGAACAGGCAAATAATTGTTGCTTTAAATTTCTAAGTATGGTTTCTATTGAGTACAGAAAAAATAGGGATCAGCTCTCCAAGTTGCCCCTAATTACAAGCATTATGTGTGTTCTGGGGCTGGGATCCAGTTGACTGATGACATACACAACAAGCTTTATTGTTCTACAATACTGAGGAGGAGTGGTATGATTAAGCCTGGCCATTATTTGTAGCTCTTGTCTAAATGACATAGGCCTAGAACATTAACTAGCAATTCGGCCCATCTCTACCTTCCTCTCTTGCTTCTGGAGTTCCACTCTCAAGAAGCAAGACACTGGAAGCCAGCACGTCTTCAGGACTCTGAGGACCTCTGAAAAGCAGTGCTCATGATGTCCTGGTTCCTAAAATCAACTAACAAAGCTTAAGTTAGCTTGTTTTAGTTATTAGATGTTGACCTCCCTGAGAATCAAATGGTATAGAATGCATCTAGCACAATGCCTTGAACACGAGAAATGCTTTAGTCAATTGCATCATTGTTGTTATCGCCATGGGTAAGGGATATATTAACTAATAAATCAGTTTTCCTAGGTTAGCATAAGAAGCCTCCATAGACTGTGTGGCTTAAGGCAACATGAATTTATTCTTTTACAGTTCTGGTGTCTAGAGGTCCAAGTTTAAGTTGTCAGATCCATGCTTTTTTTTTTTTTCTTAGCTTCTTATAATTGCCAGAAGCAGTCGTTGACTTTCCTTGGCTCAAGGCTTTTTGTGTTTTTGTTGTTGTTGTTTTTGTTGAGGTAGAGTCTCAGGGTCTCATTCTAGCCCAGGAAAACCTGGAATTCATTCTGTAGTCCCAGGCTAGTCTTGAACTCAGAGTGATCCTCCTACCTCAACCTCCCAAGTGCAGTGCAGCTCATGACATTTAATTCCAATCTATGCATCCAGTATCACATGGCCATCTTCCCTCTTTGTGCCTTAATATGGCTCTCTCTCTCTTTCTCTCTCTCTCTCTTTTGCTCTCTCTCTCTTTCACTCTCTCTTTCACACACACTCTCTCTCTGTATAAATTTGTATCTCTTCAGCTCTTTTTATATTTTTTCCTTCTCTTCTTATTAGGACATCACCAGTCAGGTTCCCCCAAAGGACTTCCCCCTACTCCAGAGTGATCTCAGAATGTCCTCATCTTCACTTATAATTACATCTGTAAGACCCTATTTCCAAATCTGGTCACAGTCCCAGATACTAAGGATTAGGTTTTCAGCTTTGGGTCACTTAAACATCTGAAAACAGTTCAACCCATGTTAAAGACCTGTGGACCCTTCATGCACTATCAGACACTCCCTCATAAAGATCACATCAGTCTCCTGCACAAAAAGCTTGCACACCAAGTACAGAACAGTTCAGTGTTTCAGTGAGTAATACAATAATAACATGTTTGGAGATTGAGACAGAAGGCATCCACATGAGCCAGCATGGCCCAAAGAAACCTTGTGGTGAGCATGGATACAAGTTGAGCCTTCACACTTCCTGTCTTCCCTGTTCCTGGCAGTAGCCCCAGAGAAGTCACATAGTCATGGCAGGAGAATGCACAGCAAAAAGCAACCCCACAAGTGCTTTCTCCCTTCATACACAAGAACTTTAGAAGCAGAGAAACTGAGACATCCATGTGACACCTGGATTTTCATGCTGGTCCCTATTCCACAGCCAGAAACCTGGGGAGAGAACCTTGCTTGTTCTGAACAGCCAGCACATGTGACCTATGTCCCAGCCTCACAGAGAATGCCTGCCCTTTCTGATGGGAACTTGGGAGATGAAGCACTTAACAATTTTACAGTAGGAATAAGGGTTAAACACGAGCGCTGCTCTCACTGCCATGCTGACAACCTCCACCAGGGAGATGGCAGTAGACACTGAGGAGACTCAAAATGAATCAGAGAAGAAAATCAAAAACTTCCAAGAGCTTAACATTGAAGGAGACCAATTAACATGCCCTCCAAAGCTTAGAACATGGTGGAGGATGGGGTGGAAAGGTTGTAAGAGCCACAGAATGGAAAGGAGTAGCTTGAAGCTTTGCCCCCACACAAACAGAGACTGACTGGTGTATTCATGACCCCACAGTGAACTCCAGCAACCCCAGTGAGCAGGGCCTTTGGGGAAATGGAGGTGGGGGAGGTCAGACATAAGAGTATATCCTGAGAGGAATATGACCAATATGTATTACAATATGTAATACATTTGTATTGTATATATGTAATATGTAATATAGTATACAATATGCAATACAGTAAAGTAAATAAAAAGAACATGTTCTCTATGTTTTCTCTCTGTCTTTTTCTCTCTATCTTTTTCTCTCTCTGGAACTTCAGAGCATGTAAGAAGATTTCCAGTGGAATTTTAGAAAATATCAGTTATTAATAATAGGCATAAAGAAAAGGTCTAAAGAACAATATAGCTGTGGTCTGGGAATCCAGGATTAGTATATGCTACTTACCCCTAAGTGTACTTAAAACCTCCACACAAAATGGTTTTCTTGTGGCTAGCAGAGACATTTGTTTCTTCACAAAAAGCAGTGAAGGAAATGATGAGCTCTGAGGAAATAGAGAAGCATTATTGCCTCTGCATTCTGAGGTGTCAATCACAGATTTGGGCTCAAGAAGACAATACTTCTGTTTCTCCTTTACTGACCCTTCTCTTTCCAGAAGGACGGTGTGTTCCCTGTTTGTACAAATGCTTCCCCTTAGGACTATTAAATATTAGTGTTTTTTGTAAAGGAAAAAGAAAGACAACCATAGATTCCAGAGGCACTCAAGCAAAGTTTGAAACAATTTCACTTTCTAAAAGGAAAACCCTGTGATGCAGGCCTTAGTGAATTCCTTCTAAGAGAGTGGTACATAGGCCAGTGCATGTAGAGAAGATTCATATGAAAGCTAGGTTTCATGGTACATGCTTAAAATCCCAGCACTTGGGAGGTTGAGACAAGAAAATTACAAGTTCAAAGCCAGGTTTTCTCAAAAACAGAAAACAACATGGGAGAGGAGTGAATATGTATGTGAGCAGTCCCTGAATAATCTAATTCCCTGATTCATGTGTGAGGAACTCAAGGTCATGATATTAAGGGGCATCTTTGACTAGACTTAGTTTCTTCTCTAGAATGAGGATTAGAATGCAGGTAATTAACTGTACACGGACAATGGGAATTATTTGGTCACACCTCATGTCTTCATCTACCCAGTTCTAGATGGAAAAGAAGACATGTTTGGATGTGTCTTTCACCTCACTGAGAAGGCTCAGGATGCATGAGTTAGGCGGCTGAGTGAGTGATGGCTTGGTACTGAGTAGTGTCATAGGAACAATAGTTCTGGAGTCAACTCTGTATGCTTTCAGCTTTGGTCATTCCACAGAGCTGGTTAGGTCACATTGTACCGTTCTCGACTTGTGGAATGACAAGGACGTGTGGCTGATGAAGTGGGAAGGCAGGCATGTAAAATGTGTATTTAACTACTGCCGTCACAATGCCACGTAGAGAAACATCTCTACTTTCAGGGTTTAAAACCAGAGTTATATAAGTTTTCTCAACATACATAAGTTAGCTTATGTTCAGCTGGTCCAGTCTGGCCTGGTTGGCTCTGGCTACCAGCTGTAGGTTGGGTGCTGGTCTTCTCTCAAGTGTGTCTCATCCTTTTCATCTGGTAGCTTCATAAAGCAGGTACCTTACAATGACGACAGGAGCTCATGGGGACCAGTTCATTCTCATGCACATTGCAATAACCTGCAGAGATATATCTACTAATATTCCGTCATCCTAAGCAAGTCATAGAGCTAAACCCAAAGTCAAGAAGTGGGGATCTATTAACCACCTACCAGGAGTGCTGACAGTGGGAATGCCCAAATTTACCACAGAGGGATCAAGTCAGTTTAAAACAAACACTGCACAAACATGACATAGAATAAATTTTCATAGAGTTTCTACTATGATGAATCAATATGGATCCATTCTTGGTACACATATGAAGTCCCATGTTAATAGAAGTTGTTCTTATTCACCTCCAAAGGATAAGGTTCAGGTTGATTTCCTTTTTTTTTCTCTCCCACAGATCTACTTTGCACGAAGGACAGGCTGTCAACCAGTTTCTGCCAGACACTGAAATCCATGAAGAAATGCTCTGTGCCCACCGTGAGGGCCCAGTGCTGCTTGTCGTGTCCCCAGACACACAGCATCCCCACACAAAGGCAAAGAAAACAGCAGCTGCTCAAAACAAAACCCTGAAGCGCTCTAAATCCAGAACAAAGCCACCATCATAGACCTCTGCAAGCCTGCCACCTTGACATGACTTAGCCCTGAGAGCCAGTCATTGAAGTCTGCTTTACACATTTCAGGTTCAACTTTGAGTCGTAACAAAACAAAATCTACTGTGTTCCTCAAGCCACAAAATGTCCCTCACAGGAGGCCTAGGTATCCGGGAGACTTCTGCAGCAGCTGAGATTGGTTACTGGGAAAGGGGCATGATTAGGCAGGTCTGTGAACAGATATCTTTTTCCCCTCTCTGAAGATAAAAAAGAAAGAGATCAGATATTTTCCCCAGACTACCTCAAGAATGTCGGGAAAAAGATCCACACTTATCCAGGGAACAAAAAAAAATCTTTTAAATTTACGTTGATTAATACATCCTCCCCACCTAGAGTAACTGATTGTGATTTAAAATGTCCTGGGAGAACTTTTAGGAGCATTCTTGTGATTCATCCAGGCAGAGGAACACTTTCCACACCCAGTATTGAATAGGGCAGGAAAAGAATGCCTTGTGTCCCTCATTCACTGACTTCACGGCTGGACTTCACGGCTACTCCTCTGAGTCCTGGGCCAACTCTGAGGCTCAGGTTAAGAGCACACAGACATCAAGCAATTTCTATGAAAAATCTTAAAGCGCAGATGAGTGGAAATCACTTTCCTACTAGCAAAAGAAAGCAAATGTGGACCTTTATTCCTCCTTCTCCTGCACCTCAGTTCCTGCATCCAGCACAAGAAAGTGTTCTTATCTGCTTCTCACCTGCCCAGTCCCTATCCCAGTCATGACCTCAGGTGCCACCATTATCTTGGTGCTGTGGTTTACATACAAACCAAACATAACCAGGGCTGCCACCTGATGCCATCTCTCCCTGGGAGAAAAATGCAGCTATAGATTAAATCACTTCAAAGATCAGGTTGATTATACTAAGTGTAGGAACTAGTATAAACTTATAGTCAGGAGAGGGGAAAAATTCCTCTTAAAAGTGAGGTAATGATGATCTGACTAGTGTACCCACTAGAGACTTTAAAAGTCTTTCACTACTACAGCTATAGATCTATGGGAGAATACATATTTACCTGTGCGAGGCCGTTGGTTTTGATCTCTAGCACCAAAGACAGACAGAATCAAAAATAAAGGTTAGTTTACCTTGTGAAGAACAGGCAAGTGGAAAGAGTCCAAAATACTGAAATGAAAGTACTTGTTCAAAATGTTCTTTCTACTGCCCAGAAGTCAAAGTAGACTGTGGTCTCAAAATCAAAACAAATTTCCAGCCAACCTATGTCTAATGGGAGGTCCTAACATGAACTGGACCCAGACAGGTAATGTGCAGAGATGGACAGTATAAGCCCCAGGGGAAGAAGATCTCAGCAGTAGGACTTGATGTGTGGAACATCTATACATGCCTTCATTCAATGGGAAACATATTTTCAGGCTCCTGCACCAATATGCTTAATCTTCCTTTTGGGGCACATCTCCCTCTGAGTATCAGTCCATTCAGCAGACAGGTGCTATTTACAAGTGGTGCTAATATCTTGATGGTGGTAGAATGAATATAAACACACATCCAGCGTACCAATGGGCAAGTGTACAGGAACCCCATGCAGGCATCTTCTGCTAGATATGAATGGTATTGCTGGCCAATGCCAGTTCCGTTGCTTAGGTACCATGAATTTAACATTTACATTATGTGCTTTTAGTTTTTTTCAAGCCACTAGCATATCTTTCAATGTGCTTAGGATGAAATTCAAGGTAGACCAGGAATAGGATCAAAGTGGAAATGTTTGCCTACAGTCAAGGAATTGATGTGCAGGTAAATGAACATTCTTGTGTTCTTTGTCTTCAAATATAAACATTGCTGGCCAATAACCATGTCTGATGAAATAACACTTCTAGGAAAAAGACCCATTGTTGTTGTTAGTGACATGAATGTAGGAGAATCACATTTTTTTCTAATGAGGGAATTTGCAAATTTTATCAGCATAGGCTTTCAGAGGGGTTAATTTAGTAAACCAGACTGATTTAATGTAAACTGGGACTGTATTAGCACACAGTGAAATATGTGACATCAGAGACCTGGGTGTGACCAGGATTACAAAACTCAGGAACAAACCTGAATTCCTACTGACCTCAAAACACTAAACTAAGCCAGACTTTCCAATACAAAAAATCCGCTGAGATGATGATCGTGGCATGGGCAGTCTGGCCAGGTGCTCCATTTTAGGACTTTCTCCAGTTTCTCAAAGGCAGAAAATTGGCCTCTGATCATGTAACATGGGCTTCCCTTTCCTCTAATGAAACTGTTGTATGGCGTTTCTCTTTCATGCTTATAGGAGTTATCGATCAATCACTCAGCTATGGGCTTCAGTTTTTCAATAGATCCTGTTGCTTGAGATGTCAGAGGAGCCTCAGTTAACAGGAAGACTCTGACAGCAAGACCTAGAGGGTATCTACATTTCCTTGATGTGCAGAGGGGCCACTATGAAGCAGAATTGTTGGTTTACCTCATCCTTGACTAAGTGAGCAAGTGATGTAGCAAGAGATACTTGAAACACATTTGCCATGAACCGGAGAGGTCCCCCGCATGCCCTGGTGCTTAAATACATCAAGATAGGTTTACATTGTCTTTAATAGTGGTAGTCAACTCTTCTTTAAAAAGGTCGTGGGTTAATTAAATTCTTGATCATCAAAATGTTTTTATGCATGAAAGAACAATATTCCAAGAAACTTAATAGTGAATACTTTTTTAAGTCGGAAAATCCTGTGCTGTTACACAGAACTGTCTTGTTGTGTAGGAATGATTGTTCTGTGATACAGGATACTGGAAGGAACACATCTCCATCCAGTCTACTGAGACGTTCCACCACTGTGAGCTTTGGGCAAGCCTTGAGTCTTTTGAGACAGCCACGTCTTCACAAGCATGCTAATGAAATGCTTTCAGAGCATCTGTAAGGGTTCTGATCAACCTTCCTCAAGTATCTGAATGAAATTTGAAAGATTATGTTACTTTAGCCCATAACTTCCTATTGCATTAGCTATAATTTCCTAAACTCTGAAAGGCACATGTTACCACCCTAGAGAGTAAAGGTCTTAGCTTTCTATTTCAAGATGAAGATTTTCAACAACATACCTGGTGCTAAATCCACTGTGATTTACTTTCCAGGGACAGCTCACATGCCATTAACTTCTTGGTGCTACAGCCTGCCGATGTATTTAATATTATGCTTGATGTTATTTTGCTAATTCATGTGTAGTTATTCTAAAAAATAACATGGTAAGAAAAAAGCCTTTCAGCCCATTATTGTTCTCCAAAGGGGTTGTTTGACATACACGACTCTCCCATTTCTGTACTTTCACCAGCTGCTTCCCCCTTTCTTTTAGGGGTGCCTTAATGAGTACCTCAGTACTTAAAGCCAGATAATAATCATAGCTTGCCTTTGTGTGGCATCAATAAATGGCAAAACTCATTGCTGTTTCCATGTGATTCATTTACTGTGAGATTCTCACCACCCACCACAGTGTTTCCATGGAGTTTAGCAACTACAGGAAGAGGCTATCAATTTCTTCCTCCCACATTCCTTCCAGAGTCCCTCCTATGCCACCTCTAGATAGGTACATTTCCTGATGAGTCACATACCAGGTGATGGGAAATTTAAGTTTCTTCTCATAAATGCTCAACAACTGACAAACTCTCTCACATGACCATCTGAGGTGAGATTATGTCTAAAATTCCTCATAATCCTGAATTTGGCATATTCCCATGTGCAATTCATGATACGGTCTACTTTCTTGCTATCTTAAGTGTAGATGTGATGCTTAAAAGAAAATAACTTTGGGGATCCAATCCTTTTCAAAAGACAGCGCCAGCTAGGATCAATCGGCAAAAGTAGATTTGTATATATGGAGAAGCAATCTACTTTGTACATATGGAGAAGGAAGCCCTCCTCATGAGGAAGAAGTAAACCCCTGAGATAGGGAAGACCCTGCTGGGTTAGAGAGGTGAGTCCTGGATAATTGCAAGTGTGATGGGAGTGGCCAAAGTGACACACTCTCCAGCCAGGGACCTGGAGAAACACTTTTTAAAAATCTTGAATTGATTGGGGGACACCGATTCAAACTACTCACTGGCCCTACTAGAGAGTGTGAGGCAGACTTCTGTCCCTGCCATGCCCTGTACATCTTCCACCGGAAAAAGCAACTCTTATACAGGGCAGATTTTGATCCCTAGGTGATAATGTGACAGGATCTGAACATCTTTCCAAGTGGAGATGGGAAAATGCTCCTGGTGTCTAATGTGAATCAACCAAGGATGCTGCTGAACATGCTATAAGATGGTGTTCCCCCAAACCATAGAATTACCTGGTTCAAACTGTCAAGCATTCTGAAGTAGAAACACTCTTGTACTAGCCAGCTATCACCTAGGAGTGAACAAGGGCTCGCGGTTGAGCAGAACTGAGATTACTGTAAAAGTTAGATCTCAGGAAAGATCTGCTGAGGTGGGCCAGAAAACAAGAAAGGAAAGAATGAAAGAAAGAAAGAAAGAAAGAAAGAAAGAAAGAAAGAAAGAAAGAAAGAAAGAAAGAAAGAAAGAAAGAGTTAGAAAGAGAAAGAAAGAAGAAGGAAAGAAAGAAAGAAGAAAAGAAAGGAAAGGAAAAGTAAGAAAGAGGAGGAAAAGAGAGAGGAGAGGGAGGAAGGGAGGAAGAAAATGCATGACTTACAAAGTAACCCACTAAATAAGAAAAACAGACAAACAAAACACCAAACTTGACATTGGAGAGAAGCCATGATAGCCCCTCTTGAACTTGGAGTGTAAGATATGAGTATAAAGACCTAAAAAGAGAATCCCAATAATTTACCACCCTGTAGAATCTTTGCATCTATGTGGAAGGAAGATAAAATTAGTATGAGGGGAAGAGATGGGAGGTAGAGGATATATTATCAAAAAATGGCTCCTTTTGCACAGATTCTATGTAGCATGTTTTTTTTTAAGTTCTTAATGGAAAATCTTGAAAGTAGTATAAAAGCAAAACACAGAAGTCAGCACGTGCCGTCTTCTGTGCTCACTCCTTCACCAGCTCCCTCGCTGGCACTGCGCAGCCTCCCCTCTCTTAAGTGACAGAGCATCTCTGGCTTCTTGAGATGTTGCCAGGCCTAGGGGCCTTCCGTGATGCTCCCTACAATAGCTCCAAGGATGACAGATGGCCAAGGCACAGCTCCAAAAGAAGCAGAAGCAGAGCAGCTGAGTGACCGCAGGCATCAGCAGCTGGAAGCTCTGTTGCTCAAACGTCAGCCATAGGCTCCTCTGCCTCCAGCACCATAGACTCTCCATGTCAGCTCTTGGGACAAGTGGGAGACATCCCACAGCCGGAAGACGATGAAAGTAAGGTGTGGGGAGAAGTGGTCCACTTCTCTGTCATGCACCCAGAATTAAGAGGGAATTTGGCAGGACTGGAAGTCCTCCGAGCAAGTGGAAACAGAACCAGGAAGATCCCAGGCATTTAAAATTTTGTGAAAGGAGCCATTTTTAAGTAATCTACCCTGTTTCCCATCCCTTCCCTTTGTGTTATTGTCTTTCCACACAGATGAATGCACTACTTCCAGGGTAGAGATTATTGCGATGTCCCTTTGAGGTCTTCTACAGGCAGCATTGCTCAAAATACTTTGCCTACACATCTCCCTTCTGTATTCAGTCCTCTCGGAAAGAAAAAAATGTTTTGTTTTTTCATCTTTATATTTCTGAACCCACTGCACTGGTACATAGAATTTGCTCCATAAAAATATGTTGACTCAGCCAGGCGTGGTGGTGCACACCTTTAATCCCAGCACTCAGGGAGGTGGAGGTAGGAGGATCACTGTGAGTTTAAGGCCACCCTGAGACTACAGAGTGAATTTCAGGTCAGCCTGGGCTAGAGAGAGACTCACCTTGAAAAACAAAACAAAACAAAATGTTGACCAAATAACAGGTGCCAAATTAAAGAGCTAAACAAGCGACTGTATTTGAACAGTAGAGAGAATTTAGGAGACTAGGCTTTATAAGCCATTCAGAGCCAACACACAGAGCTAATCTAACTGACAGTCAATAGATTTAATTAAAGGTTCCAGAAATATTCAACCAAGCTTTAGGAACTGGGAGTTTTAGGGAAATGGTAAGCCCTTGTGAGATATTCTCTCACACAGGATACAGCAGATGAGCTAAGGATCCCATTTCCTCTACACAGTGTCTGACTAATCCTTTTTTTTTTCTTTTTTGAGTGAAGGAGAGATAGAATGGTGGGGAAGGAAACAGTTGAGTTAGTCTAAATTGCAGGCAGAAAAATGAGTGTGATCTCAGTTCCACCACTGTGGGCTTTGGGCCAGTCTTGAGCAATGATTAATTACATCTCTATCTCTCCCTATGCATGACCTGCACCCAGATGGCAAAAATTATTTCACTTTTTAAAAAAATATTTTTATTTATTCATTTTCAAACAGAGAGATACAGAGAGAGAAAGAGAAAAACCCATCACCTACACCACACACAGAACAGCAAACAGGCAGGAGGGCCAAAGGAAGAATTTCTTCCCCTTTATATAGCCTTAGGGTGAGGTCTTACAACCCTTCCCCAGACTTAATGGCTTCCTGAGTCTCTGGAATTTCCTTCCTGCACTGCTCACACAGGAAAGGATGTTTACTTCTAGCTTCTTTGAGCTTCTTTACATCCTGCCACCTACTGAGAGGCTGCCTTCCTGTAAACATCTTCAGAGACCTACCCAAGATAATTAAAAAGATCAAGTTGACAACAAAACCTAACCATCACACCCACCTACGGTAAGTGCCACTGGTGAGAACTTCTTGCATTGGTGGTCTCTGTCTTACTGCAGTGTCCTCTGCGTTCTCAGACCATCAGTCACTGATGTATAGCAGTATCCCCTGATTTCTCCAAATATCACTGGTCAATTTCCCCTGGAAGCTCATGTAATACCTTCCAACACTACACAGGCTAACCATCTGAGATCTGGTTTCCTTTCCTGATCCAGTAGGGTCTCTCAGTGTTGTGTGACTACAACCTGTGGTATCTTCAGCACTAGGTTCTTATCTTTTGCCTGGGGCAGGTAGTCAAGATCTTTGACATAAGCCTGTCTTGTCTTAGGGACCTTACAGGTCTCTCTGATCAACAGCTCAGTGTGGGAAGTAACCAATTTCTGGGACAGGGAGGTATAGGCCAGAGCCACTTTTATTACAGTTAGGCTTCCTTCCACCCTCTTTGGGGCCCTTCTGATGAGAGGATGCCCCCATCTTCCTCTAAATGATTCTATGTTACTGATTCATTGTGGATTTAGTTTTCAGTATATCTTTTCCCACCCTGACTCCCCACCCATCCCTTCCATCCCCAGTGTTAGTCTCAAGATCCACATGCCAGGTTAGCTTACTATTCAAGCTTAACCTGATTAGGAATCACAGATGAGGGAGAATATGAGGTGTTTGTTTCTCTGTTCTTGTGTGAGTTCTCTAAGTATGGTCTTTTCCAAGTCCATCCAGTTTCCTGGAAATATCATTACATCATTTTACCTTACTGCTGAGTAGAATTCCATGTTATATATGTACCACAACTTTGATATCTATTCATCCAGTGATGGGCATTTGGGTTGATTCCAATTCTTAGCTATTATTTCTTGAGCCACTATAAATATGGTTGAACAGATGTATCTGTGTTGACTCCAGAAACCTTGAGGATAGATACCCAGGAGAGGGATAGCTGGGCCCATTGACAGCTCAATTTGCATTTTTCAGGGGCCTCCACACTGCTTTCCATAGTGGTTGTACAAGTTTGCACTCCTACCAGCAGGAAATGAGGGTTCCTTTTCCTCTGCATCCTCACCAGCATCGGTTGTTGGATTTTTTAATGATTGCTATTCTGACTGGAGAAAGGTGGAATATCATTGTTGTTTTGTTTTTCATTTCCCTGAAGATTAAGGACATTGAACTTTTTCTTAATGGGAATGGCCATTTGTATTTCCTCCTCTGTGAATTCCCTGTTGAGTTCACTGCCTCATGTTTTGAATGGGGTGTTTGACTTTTATTACTTAATAGTTGGAATTTTTTGCAGGTTCTTTATCTATTAGTCCTCTGTCCATGGTATAGCTGGTGAAGATTTTCCCTCAGTCTGATGGTGGTCTGTTGACTTTATGTATGGTATGCTTGTCTGTACAGAAGCTTTTTAGCTTAATGAGATCCTTTGGCTGAGTGATTATTGAATTTCATGTGCTATTGTTATTTTCTTTTTTATTTATTTAGAAGCAGAGGGGGCGGGCATGCCAGGGCCTCCAGTGCAAACCAACTTCAGATAATGTGCCACTTTGTGCATATGGCTTCATATGGGAACTGGGGAATTGAACCTGGGTCTTTAGGCTTTGTGGGCAAGTGCCTTAAGCACTGAACCATCTCTCCAGCCGCAAGCATGCAGATTATATGTGGAACTTAGGCTGGTGAGATATTAGCAACTCCAGGCATAAGGTAAAGAAGGGACTTGATTCTAGATATGTCATAGAGCTGAGGGGGATGCCACTGGAAAGAATCAAATGCTGAATTTCTCACGCCTTTCAATTCAGCATAGAGGAGATGACATTTTAGATTTTTGTCCTTCCAGTTTCTTTTTTTTAAATAAATTATATCTTTATTATCCATATTTATATACACTGAATGAGCAAATAATGTGTTGGTGTCCCCAGTTCCCCGATTTCCCTCTTACCTGTCCCCAATCAGCTGGATATCCTCCTCCATGGGCAAACTCCATGGGCAAACAAACAAAATATGGATCAGTCCATGGGGTAGGGGGTTATGGATAGCCTAGGAGTCAACCCGATTCCACCCCCTTTGTGTGTTGTTACTGAGGGGAGCAATGTCTCTGGATATTCTCCTCCACCATGGCTCTTACAATCCTTCTGCCCGCTCTTCCGCTCAGTTCCTTGAGTCATGGTGGGTGAGTATTAAGGGTGCTTTATCGTTGAGGTCTTGGGGGGGGGTCTTTACTTCTGCTTTAGGTTGTGTTGAAAACATTGGTATCTGTCTCACTGGCTTACCCTGGGTTGACTGGCTGTGGATATAGGTCTCTTGCTTATCCCACCACTCTCTGTGGGGTTCCATGTGTATCCTCCACAGTAGGTCTGCTGTGGCTCATCTCTTGCCAGGATGTCAGCTATCGGCCTGCAGCTCATTAGTGGGTTGGAAAGACCACAGCTCTCTTGCTGCCTTCTGAAAAATATAGACAGAATCTCCATTGGAAAGTGAGATCAGCATAGGTTAACTGAGATACACATTTCTGAATTGGCTAGATTCTATTGTGAGTAGCCTCTTTGTAAATCACTTGTAAAGTACATTTCTCTTTGGAGGCCCAAGATTTCGGTTCCCAATGTATTCAGCTTTGAGTCCCCAATCCAGTCAAGGACTCCCCGTCACTGAGTGGATTACTTGACCAGATTATTAAATAAATGTTAAATAATTAATTACTAATAAGAATTAAGTTTCATTGTGGTATTTTCAAACAATTTTGGGTTTTCCTTATCCCCTTTTTTTTTCCCATTCCCCACCTGCTTGTGCCCTTTCCCTAACCTTCACTCTGCTTTCATCCTACATGTTTCTTTAAAAAATATATTTATTTGAATATTGAGAATGGGCACTCCAGGACCTCTTGCCACTGCAAATGAACTCCAGACACAGGAGCCACTGTGTGCATTTGGCTTTATGTGGGTACTGGAGTGTCGAACCTCTGCCAGCAGGTTTTGTGAGCAAACACCTTCAACAACTGAGCTATCTCCCCAGCTCCATAATTCTTGCTTCTCTTTGTCCTCTCCCACTTCTTGGTCACATAGTGTGGTCTCCGATCTAGAATCAGATCTTATACTCACCTACACATTCGCTTATTGACCTACATACAAGCATTAGAAGTTAGGATCCTAGCATGACGGAGAGCATGTAATTTTTGTTTGGCCTAGGTTACCTCACTTGGTAAATTATGTTTTAAATACCATCTATTTTATAAAGGAAAGTCTTAAAAATAAAATCTATGCTGTGGAATGTGGAGTGTAAATTTTTTAAATAGGACAGGAAACTCTCAAAGCGTTTTGTCAGTCGTGGACCATTCCAATCAAGTCAAAGGTTGTCTTCTCTGCTCTAGGGGTCTTCTGTGAAAATAATTAAGGCTGCATTCAGACTCTCTAGGTCCAATCTACCGATATTCTGTGACATGGCTTCTTACTTGGAGTCTAGCCAGTGTGCAAACATACACCCCCTCTACTGTCCCTCCCCTGCATAGTCCCTTACTGTAACCCTCTCAGAAGCTCACTATCAGCTAATTGAGTTTTTCTGGTACAGAGGCTAAAGCTTTGATAGCTGGGAATTTTAGCTTTTCCCATGGTTGTAGTTAGCTTTCTCATTGCTGTGCGGAAAAGAACCCAACCAAAGGCAGGTGATGGGAGGAATGAGTTTATTTTGGCTTACAGACTTGAGGGGAAGCTCCATGATGGCAGGGGAAATGATGGCATTAGCAGAGGGTGGACATTACCTCTGAAACAGCACTGCAAACAGTGGCAAGAAGGTGTGCCAAAAACTGGCAAGGGGAAGCTGGCTATAACCCCCATAAGCCCACCCCCAACAACACAGCTCCAACAAGGTTCCAATTCCAAAAATCAGCTCGGAAAGCTCCAGTGGTTGAGGCCTATTAGGGCTGTGCAGGCTGGAACCATCTGAGGATCTCTCACTCATGTGGTCTGGTGCCCAGGCTGGGACTATCAATCAGATCACCTCCATTGCTTCTGCATGAGGCTTGGACTTTTCACAGTATGGCTACTGGATTTCAAAAGGAAGTTTCTCTAAAGCAAGTGGCCCGAGAATTGGAGTATTTAAGGAACACAGGAACCAGAGGGTTCTATGGCCTGGTCTCAGATGTCAAGGGCATCGCTTCTACCATATTTTGTTGGTCAAGGCATTCACAAGTCTTCCTAGATTAAAGGAGAGTGACGTAGCTCCATATTTCAAAGGAAATGAGAGGGCAACAGGCTTTAAAAGTCATAGCATCAAGTTCCAAATCACCGTTTGCAGACAGAAAACTTGCAGATTCTCCTATTTGCTAAACTTTCCTTGGAACCCCAAATCAATACTCATCATGCTTTCGTAGACAAATGCATGGCGAGTAGTGAAAACCCCGAGTCATCACACGGACATATTATCAGCTAACTGGAGCCAAATCTGAAGAGGCTTGGGAAATGTAAGTGGTTTAGCAGACAGATGTCCCTTTGTTCCAGAAGATTCCCTGAAGTCCAACTGGAGACTCATCATGAGGAGACTATGAAAAGAGGGAGGTGCCTGCTCCCTGACAAGTTCAGACAACTTCAGTATGCCAGGCACACCTGCAGCCCACGCTTGGCAGGTCAGTTTGGAGAGAGAGGGTTTGTATAAGCCTTGATTCTGTCTAGTGTGATCTTGACTCTGAAGTCTTAGGTTCTTCTCAGCACTCATAGAGTAAGAACAACTCTCTGCTGTCATTTACTGTACTTAGGGACAGTCATGCAGCCTCAGGTTCCATCCATTCTCTCTCATCCCAAGCGTTCATCTTCCTTCCTTTCAGTCTATTTATGGGAATGGATCTTCGTCGTGGTCTTTTACATTACCTGTCCAAAGACTCTTCTGGTTTGGCCTCATCCAGATCATCATCAAGCTGTCTGGAGCCACATGAGTCCAGACCATAGCCATAACCTTGATCAAAAACTTGGGCCTGACCTGCATGGACTGTTTCCCTGGTGGCTACTTTCAGTCAGAGACAAGCTGTTCTCTGCAAAGCTGGTATTTTCCATTTAAAATCAGTTACCAAGTCTCAGCAAGAAAGAAAGCCCTTGTGAGAAGAAATTACAGTGGTAGACAATGGCAGTGATGATTGGCTAGTAAGTAGGAACACCTTTCTCCAACCTGGTGCAGATAACTCCAAACAGAGTCCGATGGATGGAGCTGCGGAGAGCAGTTGCAAAGAGCCGCTGCACAAAATGGCATTTTGTCTTTCACCAATTGTCTGGCATCTGTTTTAGATTACAGACAATGGATGAGCTAATGAAATGTGAAATAAAATTAGCTTCCCTGAGGCCCTTATGGATTAAGAGGTGGGGATGAGCTATATATTGCTAAGAAATCAGTTTCCCTTTTATTACCTCTGCGATACACCAAAGAGCATAACATAAGAAAACATTCCTGTTTTTGTCAGACGGCTGCCTAAAGGGACATCTGAACTTCATTCAGGCAGGGATACAGGCTGATGAACATGTCAGTATTTCCTCTCTACATTGGTTTGTCTTTTTGTTCGTGCTGGAGATCTAATCCAGAGCTTCACACATGCTAAGCACATGTTCTAATACTGTGTTACAACCTCGTCTCTGTTCCATCTTGCTAAGGGGAACCAAACTCTGGAGGAAGGAAGTGCTATTTTTAAACTAAATTGTCAGATTACCAGGAGCCAAGGGATCTGAAAGGCAGCTCACACAGTCATGCACTTCCCTTGTCAGAATTCTGTTTTCTAGACATCAAGGTAAAAAGCCTCATATTCATTTATGTTATAGTATTCCTAGGCTTATACTCATATATTTTCATAACAAAATTCCAAAGTCCAGCTTTCCTTAAAATGTATTTAGTGGGCTAGTCTTTGTGGCCTTTGATATACCAAGTAGGAAGAGAAAAGATAAAGAAATAAGCAAAGATAGGCCTCTGGAGACTTTTAGCAGATTAATTCAACTCTTGTTGAAATCACCTTTTCTTTTATTCATTCATTCATAGGAAAAATGAGATCAAGGAGTTGGAACTTGAAGGAGGAAGAGGCAGAGACTAGAGGGGTTGAAAGGGGAGGTCAGGGTCAGGGTCAAGGTGAGCGTACATAGGTGCCTCTTGGGGATAGAAATGCAGCCTGTGGAGATGGATGGAGTAGTGGTTATGGCAGCTGTGTGTGAAGAGTGAAGTTAGGAGCTAACTGCTAAGGAGATGGATCCCACGGATGCCCTGTCTGCCCAGCTGCTCGGGAGACTGGGGACACAGCAGCACCGCCTCTGAGTGGCCTGGGATACGTACTTCCGTCCTATGCCTGCACTAACTAGGGATCCTGCTGCAGCCCAGGAGTCAAGGAAGACATGCTCCTCGTGGATGCTCGCTTCAAGCCTTGTGTGGCATCGATGATGTTTAGGCTAAGAGGACAATGGAAGTTCCATGTTCCGAGGGTCTAAAGGTTTAAGTCATCAACCAATCCATGTTCCAGGCCTTTCCCCTGTTCCATCTAGCATTCCCTACATCTCCTCCAAAAGACAGCCTTGTATCTGAGAAGCTGAACAAGCCAACACTGCTCCCTGAGAACTCAGTAGTCACTGGGTGGTGACTAGACCCCAATTATCCATGATGGAAACTGACCTGGCCAAGTTCCCGAAGGAGTCTCAACAGGTAGGTTCCTTACCTCTATGCCTCATCTTTCTAACTCATATTCTATCCTAGATCTAAAGACCTTCCAGAACCAAAATGCATGAGCAGAGCAGGGGGAACAAGCAGTTATCTGGGAACATATTATGTCACAGACCCTCAAAAACCTTGGACCCTGTAGAGCTGCTGCTCCTAAACAAAGGCAGCAACTCTGTCTGGTTTCCTTGGGTCGAGGAGTTCCCCACGCTGCACTTACCAACTCATGGTCTTCCCTAGCCTAGGAAGCCCACTCTGACCATTCCTGTTTACTCGGTTACAAAACTCTTACTGGACCACAGGGATTTGTATCCTCAAGTTTCTGACATGCAGATTCTTCTAAAACAGAGTAGAGAGCAGGGGTCTCTATTTCCCAGGCCTGACATCAGAACTATCCATTCTAGGATAGGTCATAGGACCTTCCAACAGTGAGCAGAGAGTCTGACAGGAGAGGAAACCTGTAGGCAGATAGAAACTAGGATCATCTTGAACAATGGAATATGAATGACTGAAAAAAGAAAAATCTGGTGCCTCAGCAAAGATGGTAGGCTTCCACCCTGAAGCTTGAGTTTCTGAAGGCCACCCAGGAAGACAGGCGATGAAGTCATCACTGTGACGGGCTTTTTTTTTTTTTCAGGTTGGTTTTGGCTTTTTTTTTAAGTCTTAAATATATATTTATTGTCCATAATGAGTTACATTATTCAGTGGGCAAACACTGAGTTGTTATCCCCAATTCCCCAATGCCCCCCTCCCCATCCCCAATCAGCTGGATATCCTCCTCCGTGGGCCATCTGGATCAGTCCTTGTGGCAGGGGACCCTGGATAGCCTAGTATTCAGCCCGGTCCTCTTGGCCCAAGTGTGTTGTTATTGAAGGGTGCCATGCCTCTGGATAGTCTCCCCCACCATGGCTCTTACAATCTTTCCGCCCCCTCTTCCACATAGTTCCCTGAGTCGTGGTGGATGAGTATTAAGGCT
>PVHP010003333.1:0-32961 GCA_004024765.1 Zapus hudsonius
TCTCTCTCTCTCTCTCTCTCTCTCTCTCTCTCTCTCTCTCTCTCTCTCTCTCTCTGTGTGTGTGTGTGTGTGTGTGTGTGTGTGCGCGCTCTCTCAAATAAATTAAATATTTTAAAAAGGAAAAGTAATTCCAGAGAGTCTAAACATAAAGCTGAAGTATTCTTTGCATAAGGGAATATGATAGAGTCTCTCACTACTTGGAATTGCTCTGCTGGAAAGAAGATGGGGAACAGGAATAAATATAGTCAAATAAATTAAGCTTTGAAACCTAAATAGTGCTGGGTAAGCAAGCTGACTACAAATCAAACAGAAGTGTTTGCTAAAGGATACGTGATCTTAGTTGAAGCTGAATGAAATCGGGCTCTTTGTACACATGTGTATATTTCTCTTGACATGTGCAAAGAGTTGTTGTATTTCCCTTGGTCTCACATTTCCTTAGCAAAAAGCATCACTCTTCCATGAAGAGGAAAATTGAAGAGCATATTTCTCCAAGTGACAAAAGCTAGTCTCCATCAAATGTAGCTTAGCAGAAGCAGAAAACAAAATTTGTGATTCTTTCATTTTTCTATATTTAAGGATCACCATATTTCTGATTTTTCATATAGAAAGAAATTTAGACACAGAGATGATTTTGTTTCTTAACATCTTTTTTTTTTCTGGCTACCATATATGAATCCTGGAAGATTAGATCATGGTATGGGACATAACCATTAGGCACAGTTTATGCTTTGGCTCCACCCAGCTGGCCACACTAAAAGCTTTTCTGGTGTACGGTTTAATATCTATCCAGTCATCTTGATTTTTAGATGAGGAAACAGTACAATAAAATATAGTGACATTATCTTAGTCACAGATTGTAAGTGGCATAGCAGGAGTGTCTTTCATTGATTTCTAGACTCTGTGGTTTGTTCTTTTAACATGCTCTTAACTTCCAAAGCTGGTGCACCTTTGAGCATCAGTTCATAGAACACTGTCTCTTGGAATCTGTAGAAAGCTATGCAGTAGAACATATTTGGCCTCGAGTCAAATGCAACGACTTTCTCATTTATTCTTACTGTATTCTGTTGGGCCTATTTTCCCTGTTAAACAGCCTTAGGACTGAACAGGGAGAGTGGGGCAGCTTACTTCTAAGCTGTGTGAAAATGCAGTGTATGGATATGGTGTAGCAAGGTGTCCACTTGGAGGAGTGAAGGTTAGTAAGAGAGATGAGTCTAAAGTTGCCTATTCCTCAATAGAGGGCACGGGTGGCACAGGAGAGAACAGTTCCTCCGTATTGGAGATGTCCCATGAGTTGCAGGATACTTAGCATCTTGACCTCCTTCCCAAATGCCACAGAACACTTCTGCCATCAAAAACATTAGGAGCACCAGTAAAACAGCCTCCCACCTCTTTCCTGACTCCCAAGAGTCTGTCACACAGACTTTGAATCTATTGGTTAGGAAGAGGATTTGGAAAGTCAAGAGGCCAAAATTGAGGGAACACTGAAAAGCAGCTTTAGGCTTAGGAGTTGGCACTCTCCTTCCTTGTCACTAGGATCCGTTGTTTACTGACAGTGGCATCCAGAGAGAAAATTCCTATGCCACCTTGATGCTTCACATACAAGTTAGTGCCAGAGATCTGAGGCTGGGGGACATGAGTAGAAAACATTGTTTGCTAAAATCATGATGGAATAATCAGCAAGGAATGTAATTTTTGCTTTCATCTGTCACTTGTTGCCATTCGTGCTATATTTTCCTGGAGCATGAATAACTCCAGCTTGATTCCCTTCCTGAGTTCCCAGCTACTATCTGTTCCCCGTGCTTCACAGACCTCAGCCAGGAGCATTCCTGGGACAGATACAGTCCCTGGCTTCATGTTCAACACCTACCTTTACCTTCCCATGCTTTTTAGAATCATAAGTGTTCTCTTAATATATTACACTCATCAGTACTCACTTTTTCTGCTTTGACATTGTTCTCTGCATTTCCCAAGAAAGGAACCTTCCTAAAATTACTTCCAGGAGGTAGCTCTTGAAGTCATGAACTCTCCCATCCTCAATGTGGCCGTTCATTTTGTGTGTTTGTTTAAATGTTTTATTTATTCATTTTCAGGAGAGAGAGAAAGAGACAGAGAGAGAGAGAGAGAGAGAGAGAGAGAGAGAGAGAACCAGCCACTACCTTGTGCGTCTGGCTTACATGGGTACTAGGGAGTTGAACCCAGGGTCCTAGGCACTGGAGGCAAGCACCTTAACCCCTGAGCCATCTCTCCAGCCCATGGCCATTCTTAAGCACTGACATGAATCTAACTAAGTATGCTGAAACTTAACAGGAAGGTTATCCTCCAAGAGGATACTTTTCCCTCAGGGTATTTACCCATGTGTTACTTCCCCCAGCCCCCGTGGGTGTTCATTATGAGGAAAGCCTATTGTCATTACCATCTAACAAGTGAAAAGCTAAGACTCAGCTGAGTTGTGTGGCCAAGGTCACACTGCTTCATTAAGGATGGAACTGGCACTTACTACTCCACCATTTCCTTTCTTTCTTGTTCAGAGACTGAGGGAGGAGACCAATTTGATTTGTCCTCTTTGGATGTCAGAACAATGTTTCTTTTTTTAAAAGAATATTTTAGGCTTTTCAATTCCAATCTTCCATTGAGACAAGTTCTTTATTCTTCTGCCAGCAAATTGTGACCTCCCATCAATCAAATATCTCCATCTCTCTTTAACCCATTCTACTCTTGGTTGATAAGTTGTCTCAACAACAGATACTTTGGTCCACGTTTTTTGATTTGGGTATATAATGTAGTACAAGCCATTTCTGTGAGAGTTGGAAGTTAAAGGTTTTTGTACAATGGACATAAGCTGTAAACTAGCCCACCTTTCACTCTTTACTCCCCTGGAGTTTCTGCTTAGTGGATGGGATGATGAGACATCAACATAGGAAGAAGAGCACTGTGACAATGACTCTGAGATGGATCATGATTTTCATGAAAAGGAAATCTGACTGATAACATGAAAAGCTGTGTTTAGATAGTAGTTGTACACACAGAATTTGAATAATCATTTTAATGACCATGAAATTATAAAAAAAATTACTGTGAGGAAAGTGCATATAGCATGTCGTCCTTAGAAGCAAAGAAATACCAGGAGAACTAGTCTGCACCTTTCCGGGGAGCAGTGTGGAAAATGGAGGGTGAGTTATTGATGTTTCCAGTGTTTCTGATGGTAGAACAGTGTTGTGGCATTCATGGTGTGGAGAGGGGGCCAAGATGTTCAACACCCTGCACCATCCTGTAATATGGGACACCCCACATACACAAAGGGAAGAACTGCACTACCAAATATGCCACATGTACCCCACAAGAAGCATAGAGCACAGGACCACTCTGCACCACATCCCAAAAGTCAGCTCACCCCTCAGTCATTGGAGTAGCACCAGGCCACGCCCATGGTTGTGCTTTTGTTTGTTACTCTGGCTAGTCTTTACACTGGCCATGGGGTTGTCTACTTCCTCTGTGCTTACATGTGCCCTTTCTGTCCTTGTATGTGCCAAGTCCCTTTGGAGTTTCTTCACTTGGAGCATGTAGAAATTTTGTAAATCATTGATGGGTAGGTAGGTTAATGGGCAGTCATCTTCCTACTCAACAACTAAGTTCCAAGGAAGAAGGTAATGGTAGAATGAGCGTTTCTCATGTATCTTCCATATATGGGCAGACAGCTAGCTAACCTGCTTTGAAGTCACTAGTGAAAAACAAGCTCTATAGGAAGAAGCATGTGATATAATAGGAGCCCAGTTTCTGATCTGGATTTCACTTCATTACGTACAAAATGAGAAAATTGAGCAAAAATGATCGAAGGGTCTCTTAATAACTGCAGCTTTAAAAATGATGATGAGTGCCATTTTGATTAACTCATTTCAGTATTCATCACAAATAGGAGCTTTTGAATCACCCCAATAGGCTCAACTTGTGAGTCTGCCTTTATTTAACCTGTCTTTGCTTTTTATCATGTGCATATTATAATGGTTCTATGCATTAAGTCACATTATGCATGTTTATTGAAAGTTTGTCACCCAGTACAACTGAAGTTATTTTGATTGTGATTGTAGCAGTTACTCTGCCACTTTCTCTCATCTCTTCATGGACTTTGGTGCTCCTTTAATTACAGGTGAGCCTAACTAGCATACTAACCAATTTCCTAATATGTTTTCTAAAAGCCCAGGATAGCTGATCTGATTAACTGTTCACTTGGAAAAAGACAACCAAAACCAGAATTCTGTAGGATAAATCAAGACTGCAGGCAACCTAAGATGAAGTGCATTCAACCTGAACTGACAGGATATGGTGGAAAGAACACCTGTCTGTCAGAAGATAGGGCTTAGAATCTCCACTTTATTGCAACCTTGCCATGTGACCTTTTGTAGATCATTGAACTACTCTGATTTCTAATTCCCTCTTCTGCAAAACTAAGTTTTGTTTAAACAATTTCTGAGGTTATTTCCAGCTGTAAAATTTTTTAATTCTGTGAATGTTTAGTGATGATGAAGATGTCTTTCTCTCCTTTCCTTTCTTTTTTTTTATTAAGGCTGGGAGATCTAGGAAAGAAACCTAGGTGTAGTGTTTTTCTTTCTCAAGTCATACTGCAGGTTCTTAGCATGACAGAATTGTAGTCAAATGCATGTTTTCTTGGTCCTTTGTACATCAGTTTGTGCTGAATCATGTTACCTAACAGGTTGAGCAATTGCTAGTGTCCCTTTTCAATTCTACCCTAACTCTGACCTCCTGTTCTTGCCTCTGTGTGTATTCTCTCAGGCAACATGTATGAATAAATAGTCTTTCTTTCACCCGTGTGGACGAAGATGATGTTGATGATCATTTTCACAGAATCACAAGAACAGGGAATTCAGGCACTCAGATTTATTCTTTCCTTCCAAAGGTTAATATTTTGTTTGGCTGCTGCTAAGAGGGACGGTAAGAGTGTGAGCAGTCCTAGCCATTCTAAGAGTCTGTGTGTGTTGGGTTTCGACTGTGCCTCGTGGGTCAGTGGTTGGTGACAGTCATGACCATTCTCAGAGAAGAATAAGCAAATGGTCAGTGTTTGCTTCAGGAAATTCATAAACACAGAAAGATTTAGTACCACTTCACTAAGTTCATCAACACTAGTCTATCCCCAGCCTATCTTTGACTTCTGGAGTGAAAACGCCTGAGAAAAGCTACAGGAAGCAGGTAAAGGTGGGCGAGGCATTGCCACATATTTGTTTTCTCTTAGGTATTACATAAACTATAAAGCTTAATGGTTTTTTATTTGTGTATACACTCCCAAGTAACCACTACTCACGTGGAAATATAAAATACTCCTAGCACCCCAGCAGCAGCCCTTCCAGCCCTCCTCTCAACCATAACCTGTGTTCTGACTTTTTGTACCACGAATTAGTTTCATCTGGGTTTTTTGTGTTTGTTTATAAATAAACAAGAGTCTCACTCTGTAGTCTAGTCTGGCCTTGAACACTCAACAGTCCTTAGACACCACACACAGCTGGGTTTTGTTACCTATGGTCTCTGTTGGGGTGTTTTTAGGCTCTTGGTATCATATTGAAAGAATTAAAGAAAGGTACACACATAGTGAAGCAGTAAGAAAGTTTATTAAGGGCTGGAGAGATGGCTTAGCTGTTAGGCATTTGTCTGCAAAGCAGAAGGACCCAAGTTTGATTCCCCAGCATCCAAATGCAAGGTGGCGCACGTGTCTGGAGTTTATTTATAGTGGCTGGAGGCCCTGGCATTCCCATTCTCTCCCTCTCTTCCTCTCTCTCTCACTCACTTGCTTGCTGGCTCTCTCGCTCTTGCTCTCTCTCTCTCTCAAATGAATAAATGAGTAAGATGTTTTAAAAAGACTTTATTAAGAGCAAAGCGATAATAAAGGTTTGAAATACACTGCCTTGCCAAGAGATCAGCAGCCACTCGATGGAGAATACTCAGTGGCCCAAGCAGTGGTCTGGGGCCTCTCTTTATAGCATTTTTAGAGGAGGATGGACTCATAGTTTGAGTGGTTGTCTGGTTTGATTGATAACATTTTCTTTACTGTTCATTTTCCTTCCCATGATGCATCTGATTTTAATCATGTATATGCCCTGTTATGTATAGGCATAGGATGATAAATGGGGGTATCTCCCCTAAAAGTTCACTTAGAGGACACAGTTTGCCTTCCTGCACATGCATCCAAAACTGGTCCAGGCTGGATGGATTCGTGCTGTTTTGATCCAAAAACATATTTGAATAGGAATTGTTTGGAGCCAGGTACAGATAGGGTAGAGGGGGCAGGTTCCCAGCTGGTTGCTAGCTGTGTGGTTTAGGAAGAGGGTATGTTTACTGCTAGAGCCAAGCAGTGTCCTGGGTGGCTGAACTATTTCCTATGCTTGTCTTAGTCTCATCTGTTTTTGCAAAACTGGATTCAGAATTAGCAGTTTACCAACTTTTTTTGACCATGAGGTCCATCCGTGTAGTTAGATACAGCAAATGCTCCTTCTTTTTCATTGCACTATATGTTTTTAAGAGATCGTGTGTGGTGCAGTGTGGAGACTAGGTTTGAGGCTCTGAATCAAGATGGGGAAGTGTGGCTGGGATGCAGGTGCTATTGACCTGTTGAGAGTATGGCAGCCTTCCCTGGGCTGCAGAGTAGGAAGGGGAAGGTAGAACAGACAGTTTGATCCTATAGAACTTTGTTGCTTACTTGGGAATAGAGGGAAAGGTTAAAGGTGTCATTTTTCTGGCTTGTGCAAAGAAGTTTTAGTGAGGTCAGTTTTGACACCTTGCTTGTTTAAATGCCCATAGGCATTTTCAGCTGTAAGTAAATTCAGTGGAAAGACATAAATAAATAGTAGAGCCTTTGAGAACCATCAGCTGATGGTAAAATTAGAAGCCCAAAGAGCTGATTTATTGTCATTGTCCAGAGACAGACTTTAGAGTGAAATGCAGCCCAGAATAGACCACTGTGAAGGGCCAAGTCTCCAGGATAGCCAGGAGAAAAGGATCAGAAGGTGAAGAGCTGAGGATGTGGGAGTGGCCCAGGAGACAAGGTTCACAAAGAAGCCAAGGGCAGTGTGGAGCAGACAGACACCCTTAGGCCAGGGCTTTCTACCTCTAGCCTTGAGAAGAAAAGGCTTTGAAGCTACCTGTCATAGTCAGCCATAGGCCTGGGATGAACCTCCAAACCAGGCACAATTTATAGAAGGAAAGGATTTATTAAAGCTACAGATCCAGGGAAAGAGGCTGGCCCCCTTTCACAGGTGCAAGCAGGGAGAGAAACCCATCACCAGCAAAACACATAGAGAAGAGCAGGGGGGAGAGGAAAATTTCTTTCCCCTTTATATAGCCTTAGGGTAGGTCTTGCAAAGCTATCCCAGACTTGTTGGCTTCCTGAGTCTCTGGAATTTCCTTCCTGTTAATATCCTCAGACCCACCCAAGATTACTAAAAAGGTCAAGTTGACAACAAAATTTAATCATCACACTACCTGAGGAGAGATGTCCAGGAGCTTCCTCTATTCCCCTCATCCCCCACTCCTTTTACTCGCTTTTCTTTGGCTCTTTCTGTAACTCTGGATTGTGTCTAGATCTGTGCTGGCCTTTTGTGGTGGATGGTGTGTATTCTCATGAGAAGGCACTCCCTCCTCATTGCTGCCCAAATGCAGCCTAGTAGATCATTTCTGTAGCAAGAGGCCACTAAATGGCTGTTTGATTTTTGTTGTTGTTGTTGTTTGTTTGTTTTTTTAATCAGGCAGCCCTGAATTGAGGCATGCTTTCACCTCAGCCTTTTTGGGCACCCTCTCACTGAAGAAGCTTGTGCTGAGCCACCAAGCCATGCCTGCTTTGGAAACCCAGCTCTGTGTACCGCCTCTCAGGAAGTGCTGCCGTCTTCCAGCAAGCTAGGTGGCTTCTTCCCTTACATAAGATGTGTGTGTGTGTGTGCTTGCAGAGAAGAGCTGCCTGAGTGAGGGTTTAGCAAAAAATGATTTGTGTGGAGTTATTTTGAGACCCCAGGGGAGGAAATGGCAGCCAAACCCTGCAGTATTTTAAACCGTTACACTCATCTACAAAGATTAATATGTTACAGCCAGAATATTGGAAAAAGGGAAATAAGAATGTGGGGGCAAATTATAAATGCCAGCCCTCTCCATCCACACAAGATGATTTCAGTGGTTTTGATCTAACGTCTGTCAGATTCTTTACTCAGTGCTGCCTGCATTGCAAGATACCTAGTGGACTGTTGCATGAGGTTGTCTTGGAAGAGTCATTTGATGACCCTCTCATTCTTCCTGTCTGGAGAAAGTGGGTTTCTGAACAGCAGCTAGAATACTGACATTATTAGTGAATGAGCTTCTTGAAGTTCCAGACTAGCTAGAGACAGCCCTTACGAAGTCTTCACATCTCCTAACTCTTACATAAACAGCTGTCTGCTATGGCAAGGTGAATTATAGAACATTCACCAGTTTAGTGACATTAGGGATGAAGGCCTCCATATGAAACACTTCTCTTGTTTTTGTTTTTCTCTTGGCTGTTATACTATGGAATTTGCCTCACCATTCCACACCCTCTTGCCTAGAGTCCCCTAGGAGGGATGCCTGGTATGAAAAAGGTCAACACCCTCTCCCAGGTTCACAGTTGTATAGCCTGAGCATTTATTGTATCCAGAGGTCTAATTGCCGTCTGACCTGGAGGGTTTCAATTGGACAAGGGATTATCTGTCCAGGCAATTGATAGGTTACAAAGGGTAGAGCTTAGAAAGAAACCTGTCCAGGGCTGGCCACTTTCATTTTGTTTTATATTATTCAAGAGCATATATGATTAATTGTTTTAATGATAAAACCTACAGAAATAAAATATGTCAAGTAGGCAACCACAAGCACATAGCTCCCCAGATTCTCCAAAGCCCCCACAAGAACCAGTAGCCCTATGTTTTTCCTTGTACCTTAGAGACCTTGTTATGGGGTTTGCATACACTCAGTACTAGGCATAGCAGGAAGGCTTGGGCACACTTCAGGAAAAGCAGTGGCTGTGTTTGCATGCGTGCACAAGTGTGAGAGAGGTAGAGGCAGAGCTTATTCCCCCCTGTGTGCATCTCTAAAGAGCCAATAACTGCAATCTACAAAGCATCAGCTGGCATAGTTTCTTTCTACTTGTAAGGGGCAGATGCAGTGGAGAGAGAACAAAGAACACAAGTGAGAAGGTCCAAGCCAACAGAATCTAGCCAAGTGTGCAGGATGGTGACAGGGAGCAGGCACACACCACAGGGCTTTGAAAGAGACCAGCAGGTTGTGCCCAAGAAAAGAGTAGCTCCTCCCTTCTCCCAAGGATGAGACTTGATGTCCTGCGAGCAAGGTTGAATCCAGTTATGGCCATCTCTGCTCTACTCCGAACACTCTCACTGGCAGGTGGAAACAGTCAGGTCTCGGGCTTTCCTAGTGACGGCTGCTGTCTGTTACTCTAGGCTCATCTCCTGCGTGTGAGTTTTTAGTCCTGGGTGAGGTTGCTGTCATTTCTTCAGCCCCTCCCTCCCTGCCTCTCCTCACTCCCTTCTCCCTCTTCTTCCCGCCTCCTCTCTTCTTTGCCCTCCTTGGGTGAATGAGCACATACATATGTGCACTCACGCATGCACTCTCTCTCTCTCTCTCTCTCTCTCTGTCTCTGTCTCTCTCTCTCTCTCTCTCTCTCTCTCTCTCTCTCACACACACACACACACACACACACACACACACACACTCACTCACTCACTCACTCACACAGTCACAATGGCTGCCTTAAGCGCAGGCATCACTCTTAAAGCACGAGCTCCACTGAGAGCTGTGTTCAGGCACTTTCACTCTCCCCACTTCCTTATGTGCCCCCTGCTTCTTAAGACTCCCACCTAGGCTGCTTCTGTCCTGCAGCCTCTGGTGGGCAGGAACCACAGCCCAGCCTGATGGCTCTCACCAGTGGTTGCTGAAGGCCTGAGAAGCCGGTCTGTCAGGGACCTGATTTTCCCCCTCACTGCCTCCCTCTTTCCAATTGCAGCTTTGCATCTAGCAACGCGGTTCACATCCTGTGGCCCCTCTGTGACTGAGCTAAAAGCCTTACTAAGTGGACACTGTGCCTTCCCTGAGCACTGGTGCCAGCGGAGGCTGAAATGGTCTTATCTGCACTGTTGGTGCATCTGAGGAAAGTAAAGGAGGCTGAGAGCCTTTGCCTTCTCCCTCAAGTCTTCCAAATGGGGAACATCATTGCTTCAGTAGACCAGTCTCCCTGAATTCTGCAAAGTGGATTCTGAACAGTGGTTTAATTTCGCTGTTTCTTTTTATCCCTGTAGCAGGTGAATGAGAGAAGGAAATGAATAGGCTGCTTGTCATGACACCACCGGGATCTCCACAGTGCCTGGGGCTGCTGCTCAGAGAGAATTTGAAATGTCCTGGAAAGGGGGCCAATGGAGGCTGGAACCTCCCTCATATCTAAAGAGGCCTTCACTTTCCCTCAGCTGGGGGAGTCCTCCTTGCCTGGAGTAGAAGTTTGAAAACGTAGTCACAGGAGATGATGGAATGTTGTAACCACTTCTCCCTACCCCCTCCCCCAAGAGCAGCACATCTCTGTCTAAGCTCCCGAAGTTGGCTCTCAATGGTGTAGAAGAAGGTTGCTCCCCACTGAATCCTCACACCCCCTTCAAACCTTTTTAATTAAATCAACCAGAAATATTTCCAGGTGGAAGACTTCCTTCATATCATGTTGGCTTAAAGAGGAAAAGAATGGGATTGTAGGAAATCAAAACTCTTGTCTCATGAGGGCCTTAGGGATGTTGAGCCTAGAGAAAATAAGACATGAAGATGGAAAAAAATAGATGTTGTGTCTTCAAATATTTGAAAGGCTGTCAGATGGGTAATGGATGTTTTATATGATCCCAAGGCATTATACCAAGTCTTACAGGACCTACAATGTCAGATTGTTGAGTTCTGATTTTATTTGGTAAAGTATAGGAAGCTACTCAAGGGTTTTGTGCAGAGCATGTGCTTCAGGAAGATTATTCTGGTAACTGTGTGTATGAAGAATCAGTATAGGGGAAAATGAAGGGCAGGCAGGGAGACCAGAAAATTCTTGGCCCGAAGTCAGAATAGTTGAACAAGCAGACTTGAGATTGAGGGCAAGAGCTGTGAGGTGAAATTAATGGAATTGTTAGGACCTGGCAGTCACTGGTTCACATGGGTAAAGTAGGGAAGAAGCAAAGAGTAATGTTTTTAGTCTGGGAAAGGAGAGAAGAGGAGGAGATTAAGAAGAAGAAGAGTTTGGTTTAGGTACACTGAATTTGAGGTAATGTTCGCCCAAGGGGAGATCTCTATCAGAGATCTGACAGATTTGGAATAGGGTCTAGAGTTCAAAGGATAGTTCAGGATTTTATGTGAGGGTGGGTGGGGATAGTGCTGAAGGTAAAAGGAAATTTCCCTGGACAGCCACTAGAAGGAAAGGAAGGAAGAGCCCCATTGAGAGACTGGCTGATTCAGTAGACCATCTCAGTGCCATTTGTGGAAAAACAGGCTGATAAAAAGCTTTAGGCTGGGTGTGGTGATGCACACCTTTAATTCCATCACTTGGGAGGCAGAGGGAGGAAGATCATTGTGAGTTTAAGGCCAGTCTGAGACTACACAGTGAGTTACAGGTTAGCCTAGGCTAGAGTGAGACCCTGCCTTAAAGGGGGGGGGGGGCTTTAAGAGCAAGGACTTCTGTAAGAAAGGTGTGGCAGAAAGTAGAGGACCCAGGTATGGTATTTATAGGATGCTTATTCAAGGTTTGAGCTTATAGGATGCATATTCAAAATTTTGGCTTATGGTCCAGTGTTTTGCATGGGGAAATCTGAGTGTGAATAAACGAGAGTGAGCAGTAATCACAGTATAGGCTGGAACCTCACAGGGCAGAGTACAAGAAAGAGGATAAGACAGACACCTCCAGTCAGTCAGTCACCTGTCTCAGATGGTGTCCTGTAAGCATATTTTCTTCTCTTTTACTGTCTAAAGTATGTCGTCATAAGGGTTTTAAAAATTATTTTTATTAATAGCATAATCTGCTATTCTCTTTATGTTTTATTTTTGGTGTGTGTGCACATGTGTGCGGAGATACACACACCCTAAGCACCTGAAGGAAACTTCAGGTATCCTCCTCTTTTTGCTCATTTGCCTACTTCCTTGAGATGAAGTCTCTCATTCAACCCAGAGCTGCCTTTTCTGCCTTCTTCTTTTTTTTTTTTTTTTTTGTCAACAAGTCCAGCGTTCCCCCATCTCTGCAGAACTGAGGTTACAGACAAGCTTGGTTGTGCATCCTAATCTATGATACTCTTATGCTATCGCCTATTCTGATTTCTAATTCTGGGGAAATGAACTCTCTGCCTTGCCTAGATTGTTTTGTTTTGTTTATAACAGATAATATCCTTGAGAGCAAAAGCTTGCAAACCTTTCTGTAAAAGGCCAGACAGTAAATAGTTTAGGCTTTGCAGGCCTCTCTCACAACTATTCAGAGCTTTCCTTGTACCTTGAAAACAGCCACAGACAGCAAGTGAGTGTGACTACCTTCCAGTAAAGCTTCATCTAAGGACACTGAACTCTTACTTTTTTTTTCTCAGCCATTCAAAAATATGAAAATCATGTCTTAGTTTGCAAATTGTACAGACCAGATGGTGGGAAGACTTAGTTCTCTTGACCTCTGCTTTGGGGTATGGTAACTGAAAAAGAAAAGAAACAAAAAGCCAGGTATTGTGGCAAAGCCTATAATCCCAGTGCCCAGAAAGTAGATCCATGAGGATAGTGAGTCCTGGGATAGCCTGGGCTACACAGGGAGACCATGTCTCAAGGAAGAGAAGAGGGTATCATTCTTCCCCCACGAGCCAGAATTCCAGCTGATTTATTTTACCAAGACAACATGAGGCTGTGTCCAAGATCAGCCTGTACTTTTTTGAGAAGCTTGGCTCCTTACCCCTTCATTGCTATTCTTCCTGTTTGCTTTCTTTTCCTTGTTTCTTGGTAAATTAAGTAAGATAAGGGACTCAGCATTTGTTGGTGCTCAGATTTTTTTTTTTGGCTGACCTGGAATTCACTATGTTGTCTCAGGGTGGCCTTGAACTCATGGCAATCCTCCTACCTCTGCCTCCCAAGTGCTGGGATTAAAGGCATGCGCCACCACACCCAGCTTGGTGCTCAGATTTTTTATTCATTCTCTCCATTTGTGGAACCTTAGTATTCCTGATAGTAGCTGTTTTTCTGCCCCTGTTCCACTAGCTGAGTGTACTAATTTCCAGACATTTGGAAGTCACTTGCCTGAGGAGGAGGAGCCCAGAGCAATTTTCTTTGAGTGAAAGCTCAAGAAAGGCTGTACTTTGGACACTCAACACAGCTCTGAACTATTTTGTTCGAATAACACAACACAGCTTGGTTTAGAAAAGTCACTCTAAATTTATGCAAGTAAGTAGCTTTTACATTTGGCTGCCAGGTGTGTGCCAAAATACCTTCTGGAAGCTCGTACTTGCAAGATCCACATGGGTATTTCCTGTGGTTTTCTCCCCACCCTGAAGCTGATCTCTCTCTGGATTGTAGATTCAAACTGTTCTCTTCATCCATTAACATGGAATAAAAGAGAACAAATAGGAAACTCCTTGGTACCAGAAATGAAAAAGGAAAAGAAAGAAATCTAAGTTCTGTTTGATTCAAAGATAAAATTTCATGTTTACGATAAGTCAGTACAAGCACAGTTGAGGTTCTCCTAGATACCAGCTCCCCCTCCTTGCCCATTGCATGGGGCTTGTTCTGGTGTTCAGTCTCCACAGCCTGTGACATAAAAGCCAGAGCCTTGCCAGAGACTTCTTGTCACTTGAAAGGCCATCATGGCTCTACCTTTAAAACATTTATTTATTCATTTATTTATTTGAGTGGCAGACAGAGAGTGAATATAGATGCTTCAGGTCCTAACTCCAGACATATGTGATATTTTATGTATCTGGCTTTATTTGGGTACTAGGGAATCAAACCAGGGTCATCAGGCTTTGCAAGCAAGCACCTTTAACCTCTGGGCCATCTCTCCAGCCCACAGCTCTACCTTTTGGCTTTAGAATTTTTTGTTTTCTGCTTGCTAATGGAAATAATGTGGTTGCTGTTAGCTATGGACAATGAAGAGAATCTCGAGAGAAGACATTTTGGAGGATACCAGTTTTTCCGTGCCCAGTGCTTCTATTCTAGCTGACAAGAGCATTGTTGTAGAAGCCCACAGCCTTCCCCCTCCAGTCCCCCTCCCTACCACACCTCTGAGACAGCCTGGCTAAGTTGTTTCCAACCATGCTTTTGGGGTTCCCCAGGAAGAGAAAAGCCTGGCTAATCAGGGAGAATTTTTTTCTCTTTAAAAATCATTGTCTTCTGATCTTGCTCTGCAATGGAGAGAATTCTAAAAGGTTATTCCAGTGCGGGCCTGATTGTCATCTGTCAGCTCCATCTGAAAGGCTTTCTCCTTTTGGGGAGTGATGCTTTGGTGTCTAAAGCTAACTGTAAATCGGGTTTGAAAGAGCAGATTCTGCCTACTGCCCAGCTAAACTGAGAATGAGAAATTCAGTGTCAAGCCTCTAAGCCAGCCTTTCCTGTCTCTTCCACTTACCATGGTCAGTGATTAGCATTTAACACACGTTCACCTTGAAGTCATGGAAAAACGTGTTACTAGAATTTCTCATTAATTCTCCAAGTGTTAACTCTTATTGCATACAGAATTCAGGAATGGCAATTGATATAACAGGTTTGTTGAAGCTATTTCTGCCAGGCTTTCTCCTTTCTGGCATTCATGTAGGGTGATTACTGAGTGTCTACTGTATGCCAGATACCAGAGATGGAGAAGAAGCTGGTATATCCCTTACTCCTACTGACTATAGAATGGGGATCTATTAACAAATTAATGACATCTGTTAAGACTTCTACCACAGAACTTAAAGCATCTTTCACAGCCAAGCTCTGCCCTATAGCTGGCTCCCCTCTTCTCCCTTCCTTTTTTCACAAGGAGGTACAGTTCTCATCACATTGTGTAAGATTCCATCTTATTGTTCCTGTACCCAATTAACTTCAGTCCTTGGTCTTTCAACAAATGCATCAAACATCACAAAATGAGAACAACCCAATAAAAGTCTATTCTAAAAAACTATGAACTAAAAACAGCTTCATTCTTAGCTCCTGCCCAGTTCTGACTCCCTTGACTACAATTACCTGAGATGTTTGATCCCTTTAATTAGGATTCCTTCATTCTTCTCTTATCCCTTTATTCTGATCATTGAAAAAGCTTTAGCAGTGGCATGTTCCAAAATTGGTCCACAAGATGCTAACTTCCCCTGAGGAAACAAAGTAGAGGTTTAAAGAACAAGGGAGAGAATAAAGAATTTGAGGCAGAGCAAAATCCTGATTTTATTTCTGAACCTTTTATTATACGTTGAGAACTAAAACCACATAGAACTAAATTACTCTTTGGAGCCAGGCCAAGGGCAGCAGACTTTCTCATCTAGTGGATCTTCTTCATCTCTAGTCTCTAAGACCCTATGCAAGAGTGCCATCACATTTTCAGATTGATAAGGCAAGGTAATATTTCCCTTATTTACCTTTCTCTCTGGACCATTTTAGGAACCTGAAAATGTGGGTACCAAGTGTGATGGCTTGCAGTTCTCCACTGCTAACAGATCCATTGACAGCCATTGCAACCTAAGACCTCCAAATTGTTCTAACACCTGTGAGCAAGATTTGAGAGCAAGCTTTTAATGCAGGAGATGGGTTACAGTTCTGAAAACCAACAACTTGAACTGATTTGGGGCTTTGAGTGATCACCACATTCCTTAAAATTAAGCAAAGGCTGCCTACCTCTGTCTTATGTTAATGATTGAGTCTTTGTTCTTGATGCTTAGGAAGGGAATCACTGTGTCTAAAAGTACTGCTTCTCTTGTCCTGCATACACAGTTTAAGAGCTGTGCTCTCTATGAGTACAGGATTTTTTTTTTTTTTACTTTGGTTTGTTGGTGGAGAGAAAGGTGACAGGGAAAGTATAGAAATGGAACTAATTGAATCTGGGGGTAAAAACACTGCGGAGAGCCTGTGGATTATAAATTGAGTAGCTGCAGCAGCAGGAACTCAGGCAAAGGTATTGGAGTGCAGTCATCGTGACAGGAAGCTTATTTTGGTGTTCTCTCTGTGCCTTGCCTTGTCCTTGACAATTCCTTTGGGGGCTGTGTAGAGAAGGAAGGGAGAAGTGTCCATAGTTTCCCATTTGGGTAACGCGATGGCACTTCTGCCTAGTAGGGTCTTAGAGACTAGAGATGAAGATGGCCCACTAGATGAGACAGTCTGCTGCCCCTGGCCTGGTTGTCTGTCCCCAGTGTCCACACCCTTCCCCACTTTGTCTGCTAGCCGAGAATGTTGTTAGCAGATAAAGCCTGTTTTATTTTGTTTTCTTTTATGTCTAAAATTCCCCCCAGAACTACTGTTCTGTCTCCTCCATGGTTTAATCAACAAAAATTTTGTTGAAATTGTAGGGAGCTATACTTAAAGTAGAGAATTTTTTACCTGTTTTACTGATATTTCTCATATGTACAGTGTATTTTGATCATAATCCCCTCCCATTACTTTCTTTTGTCTCCCATCTTCCTTCCATTGAACCCCTTCTTTCCATCTAACCTCTCTTCTACATTGATGTCTTTTTCTTTTTCCTCTTCCATTATCCATGATGATATATTGATGGGCCCAATATTGTGCAGGTAATGACAGTATTGTAAGGCCAGAAATGCAATGGCCACTTCATGCTGGAAGAGACCATTCCTGAGCACTCCTCCCCATCCTCTGGCTCTTACATTCTTTCCACCCACTCTTCCACAGTGTTCCTTGAACCTTGGAGGGTTTGATAGAGATGTCTCGTTTAGAGCTGAGTACTCAATAGACACTTGTTCTGAACACTTTGATGAGTTTTGAGTCTCCCCAGTAGTTACTGTCTCACTCAGAGGTATTTAGATTTGAATATTATTAAGGAAATCTTTCCCTAAACGTAGAAATAAAGTCATAGCTCAGCAGTAGGTGCGGGCTCCTTTCACTGTAAGCAGAGGGGTGGACAGAATGACTGACCACCTTTCAGCTTTAGAATCCACTAACATTTTCATTGCTATTGGAAGCTTATTTATAACCCAGTAGTCATTCCCACATTGTTTTTCCCATATTTCGTCCAGATTTTCTTTCCCTTAATAATTATAGCCCCCTGCTTTTAGGCTAAGCATTTCTCCTCCTTTCTGGTGTTTACACCTTTCAAATATTTGCAGATTGTTATCGTGTCACCCTCTTAGTCACCGCTTAGCCAAGCTGTACAGATTTAGCACCTTTTATCTTCCCTTTAAAAGGCAGGCCTCCCCGCCCTGAGTCATTTTCTCCTGCTCTCTTTAAGTGTGCTCCAGTTTTCTGAATTTCCATGTGGCTGCATTAGCTTCCAGTGCTGATCATAGGTCATACACAGGAATTGTTTTTTTCCCCTGTTGTGTTGAAAGCTAAATATCTCTGCTGTGTCCCAGCCGCCGGTCTCAGATGTTGCCACTCAGGGTAGAGTACTTGACCTCTGGATTTAACTGTGTTGTCACCTAGGCCACTTTAGAGACCAGTCATGTACATACGTTTGGCTTTGCTATGTTTCTTATTCTTGAAGTATTATATAAAAGTGGGAGAATGGGCTGTTTATAGTTAAGGGTGTGTGTGATATTTACCTCTGTCCTCCAAATGGATCAGTTTAGACCTCATTAGGGTCTATAGCCCTGACATTTCATTAACCATTTCTTTTTCTATGATTAGTTTACTTCTTATCCACAATAGTCACTAATAGTCATTTAGCACTTTTTGAAGATCTGCATTGTCACTGACAGTATTGGGTGTTAGGCAGTGTATAGGGTTAGGAAAGAATAAAATCTGAATATGGCAGAGTACCCATCCTCAAAGCAATTTCTGGGTTAGTATTAATTGTATTTCAGTTGTTGCAACTCATTTTTTTTTAACAATTCTTTTTTTTATGTATTTTATTTATTTTCAAGCAGAGAGAGAGAGAGAGAGAGAGAGAGAGAGAGAGAGAGAGAGAGAGAGAGAGAGAGAGCTCACCAGGGCCACCACCTTGTGGGTCTGGCTTATGTGGGTCCTGGGGAATTGAACCCAGGGCCTTAGGCACTGGAGGCAAGTGCCTTAACCACTGAGCCATCTCTCCAGCCCTGTTGCAACTCATTAAAAGTATTGAAAGGCGAAAACAGATTCATGGAAGCATCCACGAAAATCTTCACAGGATCCTATGATCAGGTCTCACAAATCCTGGAGCCTAAAGGCTATATCTTGGTCTGAGATTGTCCCCTGGGCTCCATTGTTAATGCAGGGTACCTGGCTGCTTATCGCCTCCCTCCTCTCCTCCTCAGTGGACTTGTGTTTTTTTGTTTTTGTTTGTTGGTTTGTTGGTTTTGGGGGTTTTTTTTTTGTTTGTTTGTTTGGTTTTTCGAGGTAGGATCTCACTCTAGTCCAGGCTGACCTGGAATTCACTATGTAGTTTCAGGGTGGCCTCTAACTCATGGCAATCCTCCTACCTCTGCCTCCCTAGTGCTGGGATTAAAGGCGTGCAACACCACACCCGGCTAGTGGGCTTGTGTTTTACACACTGTACAGTTCCAGTTCCAGAAAAAGAATCTATTGGCTCACCCTGTGTAATAGTTTTATTAGGACAGAGGTTTTTTGTTTGTTTGTTTGTTTGTTTTGTGTGTGTGTGTGTGTGTGTGTTTGTGTGTGTCTGTGTGTGTGTGTGTGTGTGTTTAATAGCTGGCCTGACTACAGACTGAACTTCTCTTAATCTGGTGTGGCTGCATCTGTCCATACCCCCACCCCAGCCCCACACCCTGCACCCCACATTATGCTACTGCTTTTCATTCCCAGGTGTGGAGAAGTGAGACAACAGAGGCTAACATCATGCGCTAGAAGGCACAGCAGCCCAAGGGAGGTAGAACCCCATGATTGACTCAGCCTCTGTATGTGGCCTAGAATCTCCCAGATGGGCATACATCTGCCTAACGTAATCCAGTTCTCTAACACATGTTAACACTCTGCACCCTATAGACCAAGTGGCAAATTTATTCAGCAGTAATGTACCATACACAGTGGTGGGAGGAAAGTTTTCTATCTGGTAACTGAGATTCATGAGCACAAAATCTTTCTCATATTGACTCCCTAACTTCCCACATAGTGTCTGGCACGAACTAAAAGGTGTTAGTGAAATAAAGGGAGGAATACTCAGGTGAGCTGTTTTTTTTTTTTTTTTTTTTTTTTTTTTTTTGAGGTAGGGTCTCGCACTAGTCCAGGCTGACCTGGAATTCACTATGTTCTCAGGGTGGCCTTGAACTCACGGCAATCCTCCTACCTCTGCCTCCCTAGTGCTGAGATTAAAGGCGTGCGCCACCACACCCAGCTCAAATGGTTTTTGTTTCCACTAGTCCTCTTTCCTTCTGCTAATGTCTGCCTTGTTTGCTGGGCTGATGGTCATCAGAAAGCTGTCATCTCTAGGTAAGGTAGATAGGCCACACTTCCCTTCAGTACCCTGGGTAATACAAGACAAAACAGACCCACTCTTCTAAGTCCTGAAGCTTAATTATCATGAAGTTCAACGTACAGTGTAAAATATTCAGAGTTACAGAACCTTTACTTGACCATCAATGGAATCGCTCCTATAGCCATTATCTTGTCATTAACAAGAATTTGTTCTTCTTGTTCTGAAGCTGACTGACCAAAGTGTTTTTGTTAATTGAGCTAGTTAGTCAATGTCTCTAAAATGTGTGATTTTTTTAATAGAATGATCACTTCATAGCCCAGCATTTTGAGTTTAAAGGAGACATCCTGTACTCCAAGAGTCAAGCCTTGAATGAGGAGTCTTATAAGGGCATAACCAAAATTGGAATTTTATGGCCAGACAAGACCTTGTAAACCCTTCATATCCTGGTCACAGACTGTGAGCCTGGCGACTTTTAATAGAGCAGAAGCTAGAACCACCATATCCTGGCAGCTAGTAACAACTACAAAAATGAGGCTTTTAAAAAAATGTAGTATTTTGTAATCTTTGTCAAGTTCATATGCTACAAAGCTTAGGAAAAGTGAAAAATAATGAATTTTGCCATTAGGCAGATGGGTTTTAAAGTTCTAGGAAGGCCAGGGATTCTCATGGAACTGGTAGGAGAGTGTATGGCTCTTCAGAATCAGCTAAGAATGCTCATAGCATCTCTTCCCATTCTTCCACAGCTCACAATAGCAAAGAAAAATACTCAATAATACCTATTATTTCTTTAGGTATGGTATTTTTGTAAGAAAGCACCTTTAACTACTGAGACATCTCCCCCAGCCCTTTTATGTTTCTTCCCTCTCCCCAAGTAGGGTCTCCCTCTAACCCAGGCTGGCCTCAAACCCATAGCAATCCTCCTACCTCTGCCTCCTGAATGCTGAGATTAAAGGTGTGTGCCCAGCACAAGGTATTTTTTTTTTTTATTAATGAAAACAAAATATTTTTGTTGCTTGAGTGACTTGTCAGGGTCAAGGGTAAGTCAGGCACTTATCCTGCACTGGGTGTTAGATGCCCTGCTGAGTTGGCATGTTCTTATCAGCAGGCAGCCCCACAATAGCATGTTGTCTTCTAAAAAAAAAGCAGCTGTTTGTTGTAATATGCAGAATCCAGAATTGCAGGCACTTCCTTACTGGCCCAGAAGGGCTTCTAGAACTCACTTTCTATTTTCTGTCCAAGCCCCCTCACGCCCAGTAGCTTGGGAGCTCTCCATCACTGCCCAGCAGTACAGACCTTATTTGAGGCTGACTTGCTCCTGTGGTTAACATTTGCAAGGACTCTTCATCTCTGGGTAGTGTATTCCTTGCTCAGTTTGTCAGTCCCTCTGGAGCCTGACAACCCTTTGGGTACAGTGGCCTTTGAACATTTGTTTCAAGGCTACAAGGCTCTGCCTGCCTTCCAGCCTTGTTTTTGCACCTCCCTTTCTTCCAGTGTTTCTCAAGCTACATGTTGCCCCCTGCTATTGTCTCCTGTCAGTTCGGTGGCAAGGACATCTTGGTTTTTTTTTCTTTAATGAACTAGCATAGAAGAGACTCTTACATAATATGTTTAGTCAAGGTGAATTATTTTGTGGATACTTTGTTATAGAGAGATGTTTATGTTCATATGTAAGTGAATATTTGGGCCATAATAAAAATTAAAAGCTTGAAAAACCCTCACCTACACTATTCTTTATCAGCAGATGTCACTGTCATAAAACTCTTCCTGCTCCACTGGCTCTGGCTGTGAACCTTGGTCTGGTGAGAGGTTCTGCTCCCTGTTTGATATCCTACCTAGGGCTCCCTTTCCCTTGGTAAGAGGTTACTGCTGAGGAGACACATCCAAAAGACATTCCTTTCCCTTCTTTTGCCCATATCTGACAGGAGTCAGTATGAATGGATGTTTACTTATTTCCACTTTCAGGGGCAAAGAAACAGCCTGCTGCTTCCTCTTGAAAAGCTGAGCCTCGCAGCGGGGGACTAGGGAGGCTCCATACAAAGGCCTTTCCTTTTCATCCAAATAGAGTGGGTGGGCTTGGTTTCCACAGGCCCGAATATTTGGCTGCATTTCTGCTTGATTTGTGCTATCATGTTTCCTAAAGTCAATCACCTGGTCATCTCCAGGAGAAACTGTGGTTTGACCAGGTTCTTGTTAGATGCCCAACACCTGACAGGGGACTAGAGATCCTGTTCCGCTATGGGACCTTGAAACCCAGGGTGCTCTCCTAGAAAAAATTCTTTCCTCCCTGGTTCCTACTGCCTGGTGTACTTGCTGGTCCCAGTTCTGGCCCCGTCCCATGGGTTCTGGTTATGCTGAGGCCCAGAAGCAGACTGGCGCTTTGCTTTTGCATTACTCTTGTCTCTGCAGCAGTGCTGTGTCGGTGGGTATGTGGCAAAATAGTTCAACAGAATCGTTTATTTCTCTCCCTGGCAGTTCTCCTCTTGCTTAGTTTGCAGATCTGAAATGAAAAGTGTTTCTGGCTATTGATGTTGTGGAAAACGTGGGCTATCTTTCATTCCATTTTGCTCTAGCTTCATCTCTCCCTTCAGGGTTAATCTTGGGCTCTTGATATCCCGAGGTTCTTGCTGTCTTACAAAATTGAGTTCTACTCTGCTAGCAGATACTGAAGTTCAGGGAATGAGGTAGCCCTGGTGATCTTCCCAACCACATGATGCTTGCATGAGGCCTTCAGCTATCCCACCTTTGCAAGAGTGAGGTAATTGTCACTGCTGCCAGCTTAAGCTGCCCCTGTAGTGTGGTCTCTCTCTTGCTGTTACCCTCCCCACATAGCATTTCATTTCCCCTGATCTGATCCACTGATGAGGCCCGAAGGCTCTGAAGGAAAGCTCTGTTCAGCATCTGCTGAGAGCCACACATGGAATCTGCTAGAAACCTGAACCCAGCTTTACCCATAAGCCTAGCCCTTCTGTCCCAGCAGTGGTGGGACCTCCCCTCCCCAAGGCGACCTAGCAGATGCATGCTGTAGTCTGAATGTGCTCCTTCTGGCCTCCCCCAGGGCAAGTGTCATCCCTCTATCTACCTGTTTGTGGATAAGTGAGCAAACCTGGTCTCCATTATTGCAGAATAAAGGACCACCAGAGAGAGGTCCAGAGATACAAATACTAAGTGCCTCTTCTCCCGAATTGTCATCACTTTCCCCCTCCCCCACTTCAAGTTTTTGCTTCATAATTACAGCTACAGTATGAATTACTTTGAAATATTTATGTCCTACACCCAGATAAAAATGGAGTATACTTTATGATCTGTTGCAAAAACCATGATATGATAAAGTTTATCTTCAAAATAAATGATTGAGTCAAAGAAAGAAAAGGCAGTCACTGTCAGTAGACACAGGTACAGAAAGTAAATTTCTGTCTTCGGGGTTCTTAGAGGCTGGTTATAGGGGCAAAGAAGACTGAGATTTTAATCATGGGAGCGGCTCAGAACAATACTGGTAATGAAGATGTTAATAATAGCTAAATGTATTGAATCTGTCCATGTGGCCAGCATTGTTCTAAATATTCTACATACATAATCTCTCCTGGGTCCCAGAGCCACCTTCTGAAGTAGATGTGTTATTGTATTAATTTTACAAATAGAATGTTGAACCTTTGTTCAGTAATATGGCCAAGGTCACAAAGGTACTAAGTAATAGAAAAAAGATGTAAATCCAGGTCTTTCAGATCCTGATACCCAATACTTTGTCACTCTGTATTGTTTTTTTTTTTTCTGTCTCACTCTGAATGAAAAACCAGTCGTACTCATACCCAAAATATAGCCTAAGGACAGAGGAGGAAGCTTATTTGAAAGGAAAATTACCCTGGATTAACACTTTAGAATGTGAAGTAGAGAAACTATCTGCAGTGGCTCTCAGAAGGCACATGGCTGGACTGGCAGTATCATTTTGTAAGGAGAGTCATTTATAAAAGTGATTGCTGAAGTCATGATACTGTGGGCCTGGAAGGAACAAGGGGGAGCATGTGAAAATTCATCACAAATTGGGAGAGGTAGGGGAGGGAGTTTTTCCTGCACACTTCTCACAAATTTTCCTTTTTTCATGACACAGGCATCGAATGTCCCAGAGGAGCCCGAAACCTCCCAGGCTTGGTGCAGGAAGGAGAGCCATTCAGCGAGGAAGCCACACTTTTCACCAAGGAACTGGTGCTGCAGAGAGAGGTAGGGCTTTTCCACTGGCTTCTTGTGTGGGAGGAGTGAGAACATCCAGCTCCCTCAGTCTGACACTTTCCTGATATGTCCGAGATCAGTCTGTGTCACCTTTTCCACTGCTCAGCTTTGTGTCTGCCCATGGCTTATTTCCTTGAGCCTTATACCATTGGCCAGCCACCCACAAATGGCTCCTCCCCTCTGGTAGCCTGAGATATGGAGTGCCCAGGAGGCCATCCCAGCCAGGATCCTAATACAGAGAGCTTCCAGCTTTGCAGTCCTCCTCCTCCTCGGTGAATTAGCCAGAGCTGCCTGCCTCCAGCTGGATTTAGAAGCTTGACTAACCCTGTCAGGGGCCAATTTTCTTTGAACATTTATTTGTATCTTTGAGTAATTGCATTTTCTGTAGCGGGTTTTCTGACTTAATTTAATTGTATTTCTGTTTCTGCCTGTTGGGCTGGCTCTTGCAGACAGGAGCTGGGCTCTCGCTGCCTTGGTGCCCTTCCTTCTACCTGCTAATTCTGCTCAAATCTTCATCAGCAAATCCATCTTCTTTCTAGGAGTATGCCAGCCATTCATCCTGCTAGGGAGGCTCAAGGAAAGAGCAGTGGGGAGTGTGCTGTGCCCTGGCTTGGGATCTGGACTGCTTCTGTCCTTACTTCTTTTACAATTTAATCTGTCAGGTCTCTCTAGTTTTCATGGAGAATCATAGTGTGTGCAGAACTGTGGGATTGTGTGCTGTAGAGGCTTTCTCTCACACAAGTCTCTCCAGACCCTTGAGAGCCCAGGCATGGGCATCTTTAGGATGTTCGGTGAAGTTAGAGCATCTAACCAGCAGGCACATTATGAAAGAACAAGTCAACCCAAAGAGCTTGTGTTGGGCTACCTGGGCCCTGAGAAGACCACCACTTTGACTTCTAGCTAAGCAATATCCTTGCTTTGGGAATTCTCTAGCACCTTCCTTCTCATTTGTGTGAAAAACAAATTTGGCAAAAAACCAAAAAAAACATGGATTCTAATTCCCTGGGTAAAACTGCATCTGCTTGGTTGGTCATCCATGTAGTGGCTGGGGGTGTTCAGGGCTTACTTATCTCATTAAATTCACATTGCTCTCCACTTTGTTTTTTTAAGATGCATTTAAACCTGTGAAATCCTTGATATTAACATATATATCCCCCTATACACATGCACATACCTTGTAACTATATAGTGCAGCTTGAATTTTTGTCAATTAAGATTACCCCTCTCACACCCAACCCAGGAGAGAAGAATTTTAAGAATCTATACACTATAGGTGTCTAAGGACATGTTATATTTTTTGAAGTGGCCCAGAGTTTAGGTAGAAGGGGCATATGTATTGTTAAATTTCCTTTGGACTTTGGGGGCCCTTTGAATATTGATCTACAGAGTAAATTAGAAAAAGCAGATGAGTCTACTCAAGTTCATGATTTAAAGACATTACAGAAGAAGCAGCACTAGCTTTTTGCATGTTTCCTGTGTTTGGATAAGGGAGGAAACCGTTCATTGGATTGCCTGGCATTTATCAGAGAGTATCTACATTACATGTCCCTCAGAGGTCTTACATTTCCTGTGGTTTTGTTCCCTTTTCGCACTGATTTTTCTTCCTGGACACATTTCTCACCCACAAGTAATATCCAAGAGTAATGGCCACTATAAGGAATGATTGGCCAATACTCTTTTACTGTCACCTTACCTGTGTCTGTGTGTTTATTAATGGTGAAAAAGTTGAAGTTTTCCCCCACCCTCTTTAATGCCCCTGCCATGAGTTTGCAGAAGCTCAGTCTATAATCCAAAGTTGCGATTTCTCTTCCTTGATTGTAGTGGCCCATTCTCTCATAGCGCCTTGTCAAGGTCTCTCGATAATGAGCCTTTCTGCATTCTCTTAGCTGCTTATATGATTACTTGGGCAGACTGTTTTGAAAGGTCATTATCTGGAGGAAATGAGAGTATGACCTAAACCACAAATAATTTAAGATGTCGACTAACGGAACCAACTGTAGCCAGCTCTTCTGGCAATTGCCCTTTTTAGAATATATGAAAATGGTTTTCTGAATGTTGAAGGAATGAAGGAAGGATTTTGGTAAGTGTGTTGTTGTGCATTACTTTTCTCCATGATAGAGACTTTACCTTAATTCCATAACTTGTCCTGGTGAACAGTGTTCTTGGCATTCCCCTCCCCCATGGAGATCTAGCCAGAGAGAGGTCCTCTGCACTGGTGCATGCAGAGGTCCTTCCCTCCTGAGTGTGTAGAGGCTGGGAGGTGGCCCCTCTTACCTGCAGGGTAGCTTTGCTATGCCATGGGCACGCTCCAGGAACTCTGCTAGGGCAGCTGCAGTCGAACTTGGTGGGGTTTTTTTGGTAGGGGGGCAGGGAGAGCTTGTATCTATTCATTTAATAATCAAGCATAACCAGGTATTTTGAAGACCTGATTAGCCTTGGCTTTGCCTCATCCTTCCCATTAAGCTTTTAAACATTTGTTCTTAATTATCTCATTTGGGGCCAGGATTTCTCTACCATTGGCATGCTTTCCCCAGTTACTCTAAAACTACATCACCAGTGGGAAAGCACACAGAATTCACATTTCAGAGCACTTCCTGGTGAACAATGACTAGAGAAAGACCTAGACTGAGAGAAGGAATGTGTAGTGGTCACTGTCCCGAGACCAGACCCATGTAAAGGACAGGATAGAAAGCTGGCACCAAGAAATGGTGCCATGTTTGCTGAGTACAGTGTTCTGGGTTTGGGTGATCAAGGCACTAATCCCCACTTGCCTCTCCCTCTGCTTTAATTAGAAATGGAAAGGGAATTGTAGTCTTTCCGTCCCCGTTCTTCATGTGGCTCCAGAAGGAGCCAGACAAGTGTTTCTTTCTCTACATTTTCAGATGGCCACTTATCTTGAGACCCAGTCACCGTAGCTTTCTTGACACATGTGCCATGATGCTAGGCAGCACAGAGCTACTGATGTTCACAGCCCCACTCAGATCCATTCCCTAAGTGTTTCTTCTGTCCTTTGCATTGCCCCACTTTTTTCCATTGCCTGTGTAGTACTTCTCAGCCATTGGTCCTCTTGGCTTTGGTTCTCCTGAATCAGAATCTAGGAGGCCTTGTCCAGGGCCTTGGTCTGGTGTTGCAGGTGGTGCTGCCAGCCTCAGGACAGGAAGAACCAGAGGCTAATTTCTTACCTGATTCTCTGATCTGAAGCTCACAGGGACTTAATTCTTACCTTTCCTTGGTTCTCAGCATTTCTTCCCTATCTAACCCAGTTGTTGCATACTGGCACTGAGAAAATCTGACCCTCTGCCAGTTTTCACAAATATTATTTTGTTGAAACCTAGCCATGCTAATTCTTTATGCATTGTTTATGGCTGCTGTTACCCTATAACTCAATGTAATTGAGTTGAATAATGATGTCAGAAGCTGTATAGGCTAGAAAGCCTAAAATATTTACCAAACAAGTTTGCTTACAGCCCCTGTGGAGTATGCTGCATTGGGTTTAAATGACTTGTGGTATCCCAGAACATGTGGAGCTGGCTCTCTCGTTCCCTGCCGTTGAGGCTGGGCTGCTTCTAAACCATGCCACAGAAGATGATGGGAGCTGTGAGTGCTGTGTTCCATTGACTAGCATGTGTTCCGTGACACCCTTCCCCCACCCATACAGCTGCCTTTTTAAGGCAATTCCCTGCCACATTGCCAAGGACAGGAAGATCTAGAGTAATTTCCCAGATGGGAACTGTGCTCCTTGCTAGCATCTTCCCAGAAGTAGTGATGAGAGATAGCATTAGCTAATGGGTAGATAACCGGCTTGAAAGTGCAAGCTCCTAGGTTTTCACACTCCAGTTATCATGTGGTCCTGGGGAATGTGATTCTTTCTTGCTTTGCCTTGGTATTTCTGTCTAAAAGATTGATATAGCAATCCAGCCACCCAAGGGCCCTTTTGAAGCCCTGGCCGTGAATACAACCGTCATTTGTGCTCTCTTGACACGGTCTTCCAGAAGGCCAGCTAGCTGGCATAGACTTACCGACCCATCACTGCATGCCAGCACTCAGATTACCACCTTGTTGGAGAAACCTGAGCTTTTAAAGAAGGGGCCATAAGCTTCTTAAAAGAGATCAATGCCACGATGTCTTCTTGAGAGAGGGTCTTACGATGTAATCCATGGCTTGGAGTTCGTGACCCACCTACCTGTTCCCACCTCCAGAACATCAATGTCACAATGTAACTCTCTTTTCCGCTCTAGGCCATAGGAGGTGTCTAAGTGTTGGTGTGGAGGGGGATGCCTTGTTGGTTTGGTTTTGAAGGTTTCCTTGATGTCCCCTCTTTCTTATCCTCTCCAAGAGTTCAGAAATTACCCTTTGCCTGGAAAATGATGTCCTCATGCTGGACAGCCCCAGGTGAAAACTCAGGCTGCTGCCCTGACCTATTTCCCTTCTTCCTGCTGACAACTGACTGATTCTGTGGCTCTGGTAACCTTGGCACAGCCCTAGCTTTCCTCTCTTCCCGGCCCCTAAAAAAACACAGTATTATAAGCAACTGTTGCTATTGAAGAAAATAAAATGCCTGTGTGTTTGGGGAAATAGGCCCCAACCTGATGACTCAGTGTATCTAAGGAGGAGAATATGGAGTACATCTGGAAAAGACAGTTTAGCATAAAAGGAGAAAAGCGGGCTCATCTCCACCATTTCGATTTCATGATATGCTGTATCCTTTCTAAAAAAAGAGGTTGAGAACTGATCTAAACTCCTGCCTTCCTCACAACACACCTCAAGCACTCTAGGCCTCCTGTTCCATCTGTCCATGTGGCCCATTCACTGCCACAGAGAGCCATGGGAGAAGAAAGTCTGTCTCTGGATCGTCATGGTGATAGTTCAGTCTTGGAGAATCCAAGAGGATCCAGGACACCAGGCCTGGATGACTCCAGTGAAACCTGCTCCCGGACTGCCATGTCCACCAGGAAACCCTCACTAAGCCACTACTAATCACTTACTAGAAAAACAGGGAGGCTGCCCAGCTGTTTCACTTATTTGCACAAAGTAGCTTCATTTTAGACTATCTCACTCTCCATCAAGGAAAAAGGGAATACATTAAAGTCAGCCTTCTAAGTAGTTCTCTTCTTTAGAGGGGAGGTTAAGGTTTTTCTTACTTTCCCACCCACTCCTAACATTTCAGTACACACCAGTGATCTCAAGTTCAAACAGGTTGTTCTTTGTTCATTACTGGGGGCTCAGATAAAAAAAAATCACCTACTAGTGATAACAATTTAACTTTATATAGTGTTTTCTATAGACTCTTCATGTATCACAAAACAGGAGAAAAATGCTGTTTTATAGTTCAGGAAACCATTACAGCTGCCTCTCACAGCTGGTTCTAAAACCTGTATAGGTACCTGCCCTGTATAAGTACTAAAATTCAAATGTTTGCTTTTTCTTACTCACATTTTGCCAGTTCTACTCCTGAAAGATGATTACCCTTAGCTATGTTTTATCATGTTTCAGTGCCAGTGTCTGGGACTGAAGGACTAGTAAAGGACTTCCCGTGGCCCAGCACTGGCTGATGCTCCAGGAAACCTTCTATTCTGACTCTGGGTGCTTGCAAGATGCAGGGGAATGTAAAAGATTGGCTTGGACTCTGCCTCCCCTAAGCCTTCACTCTGTGCTTGTGGGGTTCTTACTTTGTTTGATTGTCATTCCTGCTTCACCCATTTTCTGGGCTTTGCTTTTTATATAATTGTTTCACTTCCATTTGATAATGTATTCCCATATTCCTATTCCTAATCTTTGTGAGAAGATAAATCTATGTGTGTGCATTTACTTGAGACTGACTTCCATTGTCTTTGGGACAGCTTACACATTTGCTTGGTTACTTCTCCAACCTTTTGTCTCACTGCCATTCACTTCATTTTGAACCTTATCAGAATGGACCTTTTGTACTCCAGTTCCCTGTAGATTTCAATAGATAAAAGCTACTCAGATATTTGTTAAACAAAGTGACTGATTCTCTAGAATTCCAGGGACTGGAGAGAAGACCTGTTCTTGCATTCTCCTTTATGGTTCTTTGGGAAAGCTCTCTGAACTCAGTGTTTGTGGAGGAGGGGGAGTTTAAAATCCTTAGGCTAGAATAAATGGCTAACACAGGAACCTCTAATTAAAAAAAAAAATCATAACCACAACCTAACTGTATTTTCTGTGGGGCTCTCACTCATCCCTGGGCCTCCCTGTCCTCCCAGCCAGGAGACTTAAAGAAAAGGAGGTAATATTTTGGGATGCTTTACAAAGTTTCAGTGCATTGAAAAAAAAAAAAAAAAAGCTCAGTGGTTTAAAACAAGCCATTAGCGTCCCTTCACTCTTCTGAAATAGGCTCTGGTTCTCCCTCCCCTCTTTCATTGCACGTTTCTGTCCTCTGCTTTTATTGATTAGACTTGTTAACAGCTAAAAGAATTATTTTGAGGTTCAGGCCCACAAATTCCTATTCAGAGATGGGCTGTGAATATGGGACTATCAAAGTGTCATCTGTCCCTATGTAGTCCCTCCATTTATGGGCTCCCTACTCTTGTTGGGCACTTCTAAAAGCCCCAGGAGGTGGGCCCATTCCAGCCCCTATAAACAAAAATAGCCTCACAACAAACACAATGTAAAGCAAGAATTTAAAATGAGGGATGCACCGGGCATGGTGGTGCATGCCTTTAATCCCAGCACTCCTGAGACAGAGGTAGGAGGATTGCCATGAGTTCAAGGCCACCCTAAGACTACATAGTGAATTCCAAGTCAGCCTGGACTAGAGCGAGACCATATCTCGAAAAAAAAAAAAAAAAAAAAGAGGGATGCTGTCACATTGCCTGTTTTTTTTTTCCCCTTTCCCTGTCAGCTTCTCAATTCCTAAGGCAGTTTAGTTGCAGATTGCTAGTAGCCCTCCCCAAGAAAGCTCAGCACATGTGCTGGCTCCAGGGGGAGTCCTCTCTGCAGAGCTGCTGGCTCAGCCCAGCCACTTCTCTGTTCTGTTTAGAACTTTCAGAGCCAGTCAAGCATAGAATTGCATCCATTCTTCTGAAATTGCTGTTGGGCCTAATTTGTCATTGGTTTGACTAAGATCCTGTTACCTGTAAGTGTGTCATTGGGGCTGCCTAGTGTACGTCTGATAGGCCTCACTCCTCTTCAGAGGCTAAGGACCACTTCCCACACTGCAGTTGGAAGTTTGGGGAGGGGTGGGTAGAAGATGGTGTAGGAGGAAAGAGATGTGGTCTCTGAGACACGCTGGAGAGACTCAAGGACGTAATTCTGTTCCCGGGAAGAAAACCCTTTTCTCAAAAGCATAACTTTCTTGTCCCTTGGGAATGGTTCTTTCCTCATATGAAGTTTTTTTTTGAGAGACTTTCGTTTTCTCTGCCAGGTCAGCTTGTTTTTCTTACCATTGTTCCAATCAGAAAAATACAAAAGAAATACAGTGCATGGACCTAACTATTGGACTTTCTTCTTCCAAGCAGAAGCAGCAATACCGTTGGCTATGCCAAGGTAATCCTGGCGCTTATTTCTCCTCTCTTGATCTTTAGTCTTGACTCACAACAGTCCCAGAGTAAAGATGTAATGACTGAAACGTGATTTCAGCTTGGATCTTTCTACTAGAATAGTCTGCAATACTACAGTGAGGCCTGGAGGTGAGCACCTGTAAAGGCACTCACTTGTTCATTAAATTATCTTTTTACAAACCCAAGGTCATGAAAATCCTTAGAGCCATTTGAAGTAGAACCTCTGTGCCTTATGGTATTTGATACTGTCTTATCTTCTGGCATGAGGTGTTCTTACAAGCCATTCCTGTAAATATAATTCCTGTGAAAATAGACAGCTATTTCTAGGCACAGTCTGCTTCCTGATCTACCAGAAGCTATGACTCTGAACAAATGGAGAAGTGTTACCAACAGGAAAAGACTGCTGGACTCCCCCAGAGGTACAGTTTGTGTGAGGAAAACTGGGTGCCATTTATTTCTATTTGGATATAGTAGATGCTTCTGAAACAGTAGTTTCTAGATTCTCTTACCTCTTTAGTCAGTCATCCTGAATATGCACAGCTTCTGGAACTTTAGTGAAGTTTTTTGTTTGTTTTTGTTTTTTTAAGAGGGCAGAGAACACAATATTCTTAACACAATAATATATCTTTGTTCCTCAGGCAAAATAGTATATCATGAACTCACCAATGCTTCCGTGGAAAATAGTTCTCTACTTCATTTGCTGTCTCTGACAAGCAGCTACTTTCTTCACAAGCTAAAGATAACTTTTCATGTATTTTCAGAACTTCACTCAAGACCCCAACTCATTGCCAACACTCACAGAGACTTAAGTGTGAGCTGGCATGGTGGAGTCTCTTCAGTTTGTGTCCCTCTGTTCTGTTTGTCCCAAACATCCCAAACCATGCCCACTGCACGGATCTATCTTTATAGAACACATCTCATACTGTATAACAGCAAGGATGCCTGGGCCTTCAGCAGAGGCTAAGTAGATTATAGGTTGCATTTGCTCTCCAGATAGCGATACCATTCTGGTAGTCCACATGTGATCCCCCAAGGACACCATTACCATTAGCATGCCTGTTCCCTGTGTCTTGTCGAGGACTACAGAGCCTCTGTATTCCATAGCTGGCTCTGCTGATGAACTTCCCACTTGCTACCCCACCCGTGACAGTTTCTGGTCAGCTGAACCTAAATGGATTTTGAAAATGAAAGTGACCAATGGCCTGTTAGGAAATGCTTTGGTGCATGAAATAAGATTATGATCAAGGTTGAGAATTAACAGCAGATATACCCTAACCTGGCCCAAATAACATGGACCGCATAGTAACACAAAAAAAAAATTTGCTTATTCTTAGGCTCATCTTCACAATACTTAAGGGCATCTTTCTCTTCGTAGCCATGAAACAAAAATTTAGTGACATGTGAAGAGTCAGACCTGGGTTCTATTCCAGCCTCCCATTTCTTGTATAATCTTAGACACAGCCTTTAAACCAGGGCAGCTCAGTGCATACTAGAATTCTCTGTGAACAATGTCCTAGGATTATGCAGTTCACAATCCTGCTAAGCCTATTTCCCTCACCTTTATAAAGAAGTTAGGTAATTTCTCTATGGGGTTATTGTGAAAATAAAGTATATATATATGTAAATGCTTCACACAAGATCTAGTGGATATTCCACGACTCAGGGAACTATGCA